>OMLB01034698.1:0-14210 GCA_900302555.1 Myripristis jacobus | reverse complement strand
GTCGTGCATCTCTGGATTGTTGGAACACCACAGGCAGTATTGTGGAGGCTGCACTGCAATGACCGGCTTGACTGCTGCTCTAAAAGAAATGCAGGAAGTGGACAGCACCACATCACTATAGCAACGTCTCAGACTCCATTCTCTCATGCTGCTTTGACCGCAAGAACCATAAATTGAGTGACATAATACAGAAACTGAGCACTGTCTGTGCCATTAACACTGCAAGCCCTCAAGAGAAGCATGAACTGGCCTTTAGGATGAAGATTCGAACAAAGACAATGGAATACTTCTGAAGGACAGTGTGTCCCTTTAATCCCCCCATGGAAGCCAGATTACAATTTGAAAAGTGTACATTAGGTCAGCTAGTTGGGTTATGACAATGTCAATGACTCCACAATTACTTGGGCAGATGGTGAGATTTTGGACTTTCAAAGTTGACTTTCCTGACCATACTCCTACTGTTGAAACAAAAATTTCCATCGGAAAAATCCGTTGAAATTTCTTTAGAAAAAGAGGCCGATAAAAGAAATTATTTAATGCTCCTTTAAGTTTTGAGTTATCACTTAGAAAAGATTTCCCACCAGTGACCATACTTACATGAGAATTTAATTTGGGCAAATTAGTCAGTTAGGGACAGGACACGCTTCCCTCCCGTTGCCCCGCAGCCCCGGCTGGTAAAACAGCTGAATCTTTACTTATCTTGCCCAGTGCAGCTAAATACTTTTGTCACCCCAAAGCTATTCCCCTTGTGTTCATTTTTTTTCTCCTGTCACATTCCAAACCCCAGAGACGGTATTGGCAAATTGGGTACAGAAATGGAGCCAGATCCATTCTGTCCCAAGATAGTGAATGTTATGACTTGTTGACAGTCACTTGCAATTGTACTGCCCAGGTTCCCATCTGAATATAGCTATCTCACAACAGATCTGAAGCAAAGTTATAGTTTCAGTCTTTGGTTACATTTTAAAACCCCAAGGTGTTTCTAGAGCTAAAAAGAGCAAAGGCATGTTGTTGTTTTTTCTTCTTTTTTCAGGTGAATACATTTAGAGTGTTGAAAAATTCAGCCAGAAGTCTTTATCCTGACAAGGCTGGCTGACAGTACCTTAACTATTAATAGTGCATATTTCAGATAACTGCTGTTTGAAGAAAGACACAGGACAGATAAGCACAACCTACAGAAAGACAGGAGATTCACAGCAGTATGCTTTAATAAGGATTTGCATATCTTTATTCCAAATGAATGGAGTTGGATATTATTGTTTTGCCGTTTTTGCTTTTTTGTTTCTATTGTTCCATTTTTTCATTTATCAAGTTTTAAAAACATGAATGTACCTTCAGTCAGTCATTTTTCTACGTAACAACAGTATAACAAAAACCTATCAAATTGGGTTTTTTTCTGCTGTGAGACCGTTAAATGGAAAAGCAAATTCACTGCTTATTTTATTTTTGCTTTTTGTCTTTTCGAGCAGCTAAACACAAAGCCATGCACCAGTTTTTTTTTTCTAAAACTGTTGCATGGCTGGTTGCCTTGTCCTTTTTTGTTTTTCAACATTATCACATGAGCATGATATTAGTCAAAATGTGCAGGAGAAGAAGCACCAGCTCTCTAATTGAAAATAAAAGTCGGTTGGAGTGGTGATGGTTTTTTAAAAATTGTGTTTTTTAAGATGGATTTTTTTTTATTTTAACTTTCTTCAAAAATATGTAATCAAATAGACAGTAGTCTTTAAATGTAACATTCAAGAACAAAGATCATTTATACAGAACAAAGATAATCTATATATCCACCGTACATTCTGTTTTTTTGCTGACAAATTCGCCCATTTATGGATTTTCTGCAAAAAAAAAAAAAAAGAAAAAGAAAAAAATCGGTCACAGCCTTGGCACTTCCTAGATGATGTCATTTATGGAGTTTGAGAGTCATTTCCACTGATTCCCAGATTTTAAACTGGAGTTCTCAGCCCGAGGCTCACCTAAGCCATGGGCTTACTGCAAAGCACAGTCAGAGTCGACTCCAAAGCTGTGCACCACAACCACAGACAGCCCACTTTAACTTGTTCTCTGATTTGCTGTCATATGTGTCAATCACGCGCCAGCAGGATAGAAAACACTGTGCACTTCAAGGACCATAGGGATTTTGAACATGCAGCCTGTTTACTTCGATTTACCCACCTTTTACATTCCAAGAAACTATTTTGCATATCATGCTATGAAAGATTTCACAACATAATCAAAATCCCTCAATTTTCACATTTGAATTTTTTAACTTGAAGTTGAGATACCCACCTCATAATGTTTTCCTTCTGCAGCTAACAAAGTCATCATCATTCATAAACCACAGACCTGATAATTGGCTGTGTAAAGCAAATGTTTCCCACAACACTGCTGCTTCTTTTAGGAAAACCAGTGTGGAGGACTTTTATGGTGGAATACTGGTGTGAGGAAAGTTTGAAGTCTCTGAAAATTCATTTTCATATCATAGTGGAATGAATGGACACCAATGAGAGAAGGGAGGAAACATGATACACGACTTTTAAAATACTTGCTTTGGGAGAAGATTAGAAAAAACATTAAGTATACACATTTTGTACATATTAGTCTAAACGTGCAATCACTGTTATGGTCCTCCACAATTGTTTACCACCTATCAGAATCTAATTAAATTATTGAGCTGAACCAGTGGGTAAAGCAAAGACAGTCCCTGCTGTTTCACACAATTGCAACAATAACTTGTCAGGCATGTTTTTGAACCACAGCACTTTTTCTTATTTGCTTGGTAGGGGAAACTTTTATTTAAAAAAAAAAAATAAAGAAAGAAAGAAAAAAATGGGGAAATAGAAGTTGAAACCAAAGTACAGTGTAAGTGTTTAACCAAAGTACAGACTAAAGCTTACTACCAAAATCATTTAAGTCGTTTAAGTCATAAGACTTCCTAAACTTTTCTCCCCAAACACCAGAACAAAACATAAATTTTTCAAAAAGTTTAATGGAATTTGAAGTGGGGGGAAAGGGAAAGAAATAGAAGGAGTAAAGGAAGGAGAGAGAAAAAGAGCACTAAAAATATGCTGCACCCCACAAGGATTTCTTGGTTTTTCTCTCAGTGGTATTGACAAAGCCCACCATGATGAGCAGAAGGGAAGACAGCGTTAGAGTGAGAGGAATGGTGAGATTGATGCCCAGTGAATATGCATGACAGGAGATGTCTTGTCTCACTGAGTTAGTCACAGATGTATGAAGACGAGGCCAGACAGACAAAATAGCCCCTAGTTGGATGCCACCGCCACTTATTTGAATTGAACTTTGTAATGATGTGTTTTTTTTTTTTTCTTGTGGGCAATTCATTTTAGGTCAGAGAGACAGACAGACAGAGAGAGAGACTGCTCGGTGAAAATGTCATTTCAGATTCTCTCCTGTCTCTTCCAAAAGTGTGAAATGTCTCCAAAGACATTCTGCTTTATTTAATTAGCCTAGCGCCAACACTGACCGCAAACACTGAGCATACCGTCAGCAGATTCCAAGCCAATTCCTGACTATTTGCTCATCACGTGTGTTAATTAAACCTCTGCAGCCGTCTAATTCAGACACACTTTGGTACAACACAGACAAGGCATTGTTCATATCCAAACAACATCACCAAAAAATACCTATCAAAGACACTCACTGACAGCCGCTGACTTAATGACATTAACACATATTCGCATATCCAGTATGTAGGGTTAACATACACAGGATAGAGTGTACAGTTTCTGGCCAGATGGAACCACAGGAAAGAAACCTTTTTATTGATTCAACCAAAGTCCCCTGCATGCGGCACATTTATCTCAGTCGATCATCCTCAAAAAAATTTTGTTCACATAGTATAATTTTTGTTTAACAACGAGACCATCGCAGTGAAATTTTTATACTGTGTTCCTTTGATTTGTTCCTGCAGCATCACCTGATAGCTAAAGTCTCCTAACTTTAACCTTAACCTCGCCTTAACACTACTGATGAAATGGTCTTTGCTCAAAACTTAATATATAAAATAGGAACAAATATACATGCAAAAGTGATTTAAAAATCACCGTTGTTTGATTTTCTCTGTTAATTCCACCAACTTATGTTTGCCAGCCTTAATCCTAACCGTAACCCTTTTATGGTAGAATTTTAGACTCTAACCATAACTTGACCTTAAATTTGGCCAAACCCTAACCTTTAATAATAGTAACCTTTAATAATAATAACCTTTAATATCTGGAATGAGATTAAAATAACACATTCTCAGCATGAGGGAGAGCAGCTCCTTCTTATTCGTTTCCCTAAAAATAAATTACAACCAACCTTCAACGACTGTTGTGATAGCACTGGGGTTGCAGGGGAGGGTCACATGTTTTTGTGATCTACACAGAGCCGTCAGCACAAGCCTGATCTTCCTAACAAACCCATAGTAACTACCGACAGTATATGTAGCTTATCTGACAGGACTTAGGGCCCTGAATTGTTTCAACAAGTAAAGACTAAGGGGAAGAGGTGATTCCATAAGGCTGGGCCAAGTCTGACAGCTTCTGCCACCCAATACCGGGCACCAGGGGCTGCCACATGGTTTCACCGGTGTCGAGGCATTTTGGCCTTCAAGGCTGTGGCAGATAGGATAGGGATGTGGGCCAGAGCCTTTTCTCTCAAAAACTCACCTCACAAGCAGCCCACACTATCGAAATTGGAGATGGGGTAGGTATGAGATGTCAAGATTATTGTTCCTAGCCCTAACCCTAACCCTAACCCTAAACCTTAACCTCACCTAAGTGTTTCAGCTTACATTAGCTCATTAGCCAAGTGAATGTTAGCCTCTTAGCTTGTTAAAATTAAACAGTGAATCAATCTTCCTTCCCCCATGACCAACTTTTCCTCCAGGTTTTGTGACAGTCCGCTCATAACTTTTTGAGATATCCTGCTAACTAACAAACAGAGTTTCATTCCTCTGGTGGAGATAATGAATGCTTGGTGTGGCTGTGGTCTATATGTCCTGCTGAAAAATACAGCAAAGTCCAAATGTTCCATAGTTCTATACTAGTAAACATCATTTGGAGCATGTCACAGTGAAACTGGGCAGCAAGGCGGCTCAGTAGTCAGCACTGTCATCTCACAGCCAAAGATCAGAGGGTCACGTCTTGGCCCTGGGTAATTTTTTCTGCTCATGTTTGTGTGGGTTTCCTCCCTGGTCCTATGACACACAGGTCAGGTGAACTGGATTTTGTGAACTGCCCAAAGGTGTGAATGTTTGTGTCAACCATGTGATGAACTGATGACCTTTTCAGGGTGTTCCCCAGCCTAAGCTGGGATCGGCTCCGACCCCCCACAATGTATAGAAAGCAAAGGGAAACTCTGTTGTAGGTTCATGTTAGCTAGAACTTTTTTTCTCAACTTTTTTAAATCATGCATGCAAAAAAAAGGTTAAAGTTCAGAAATGACCCTACAAAGAATTAGCTTCCTTGAGGGTCTTTGGGCAGTTCAGGTTGGGAGGCAGGGTCTTGTCGTGGTCAGTCTTATCCCAAGAGTCTGGAGTACGACCACCATAGGGACAGCCATGTTTTACTGCCCCCAAGAAATAATGCATTTATTCATTGATTCATCCATTACGGATCCTAACTCTAACCCATGAAAAATATATTTGAAGCAAAATTGCACAGGACAAAGAGAAGCAGAAGTTAAAATAAGGGTGGAAGGTTGGAAGAGGGAAAGGAGGAAAGAGCTCAGTGTTGTGCGCCCTGTCCCACTGGTGGATGGTGCCGATTTCTTTTTTTTTTCTTTCATTTCTCCTTTTCTTTTCCAAGTATAAAATATAAAGATAGGAAGATCGGGAATCTATAAGTATAAGATAAAAGAAAAAACTATCTCAAATTGTTGTTGTTTTTTTGTTCTTTCTTGATGTCTGTGATGTCCCGTGATGTTTTAAATCTTGTCATTAGGAACTTGGTTACTTGGTATTTGTCTTGCTTCATCAGTACATCATGATTTGAATCACTGTTATCTGTACACAGCGTGTAAAGTGCTGACAGTCAGTGCATGCCAGAAGAGAAGAGAAAGTTACAGCTGCTGACCTTGCCATGCAACACTGAGTGGTTTTACAGTATTGATCTCTATCGACTGGACACCTCCAGCAGATGGATGCAGTATTTGCAGCCCTGGCGTCCTGCTCAATGGACATGATCCCTCACAGAATATGATGGATATCATCCACACAGTGTATGGGTTTAGGTTATTCTTGCTGTACAATATTGATTTTATTCACACACCTACGGTATGGTAAGTCGCACTGATGCCGCCTACTACTGAATTTCTAGGAAGGGTTGCTTTCTACAGATTGAACTCTGCTGTGAGATTTGTCATCTGTCCACGGTCTGCCAAGACAGAATGAATCTTCATCCACAGTAGCTTTCAAGATGTTTATTTAACATTTTTATTTAACAATTTGAGTGGATTACCGTGGTTATATTTCAAGACCGTTAGCTGGGGGGAAGTCCGCCTCAATGGCAGGAGGCTAACAGTTAACATTTGGAGCATCCAGCCAGTATCCAGCACTCAGTTACAATGAGAGGAAGATAGGGGTGGGAGCGGGGGGTGAAATAAAAAAAAAAAAATGACATTAGTAAACAATCTCTTTAAATAAAATATAAAAAAATATAATATGAATACAGTGAAGACAGTAAATTGTATGAAACAGTAGAGCCATTATAAAAGCGATCGTCTTTAACCTTTGAAGCTCTCATATTACATGTGAATTTCCATAATGCAGCTTTGTACCAATTCCCTTCCCACTGCACTTCACGGCACCCTTCACTCCGTCATTTGCAGCTTCATGTAATGGCTTGTAGTCATGGATGGAGTTCAGCTTTACAGGGAGTGAGAGATGTCTGCACGCCAAGGAAAAGCCCAATGATGCAGGAGGGTTTTCTCAGGTGTACAGGCTCAAAAACACTGGAAAAAAGAATAAAAGAAATACACCAAGAAGGAAGAAAGTAAAGGAAAAACTTCTGAGACAAAACTACTAAGTCACATCTGAATATACTGAACGCGTGGTTGTCATCAGTTATTCAAATAAGTCATACTTCATCAAGACAATCATCCAGTCATAACCGAGTCAATCAGGAGAGGTAAATTTTGCCATGCGTTACTTGATAGTTCAACTCCAACAGCTTTTTTATGCTGTCACACTCTCACATCAAAAGTTTGGAGTTTACTGAGCATTTACAAGTTGAGAGAGGAGTTCTTCCATCTGGGGAAAGTCTATCACTCATTTTCATAGACCATCCAGCCTCACTGATGGCAGTTCGTTTCCCTGTTTTATCTTGCATTTAATATCATCCCAGCATCAGCATCTGATTTTAGGCAGAGAAGAGACGGACAGAGCGAGACAGAGGAGGAAAGGAGACTCAAAGGAGGCTTAGTTGTTTCCTTGTCCTTAGTAGTGGAGGTCAGGACAGAGGGATCAAATTATGTGTTTTTCCTTTGAAAATTATAATAAAAAAGTGAGACCAACTGAAGTTCAGTGCAGTTCAGAGAGAGAGAGGGGGTAGAGAGCAAGGGACAGAGAAACAGGGGCTTACTGTAGTTCAGAGAATAATATTCCTCCTGCTATTGAAAGTGAAAAAGCCTTTGTTTGCTGTGTCCATGTGGGATCCCATGCAGTGCAAGACTTAGAAGGAACCTTTTGCAACTTCTGCCAAATATTCAACCCCAGAATTTGGCTCCACATGGGAATGGCCACCATCCCATTATCCTGGCCTCTCTTTCAAAGGAGCCATGGAGCATTGGTTGAGACAACTGATAATTGGAATGGTCTTACTTCCAGAAGTAAATCACATTTAAAGAAAAATCCACTGTAAATCACCTTCACACTGTTGACAGCTATAGGTGATGAACCTTACATTTCACAATGCACTTTGTTGTTGGTGGTGCATTTCTCCTGCTCCTGTGAATAACTGGCCAAATGTAGATGTTACATTATGCACAGATATTTCAAGCACAATGGAGTTTGACAGCAGAAAATTGTTTAGACCCATCAAAGGAAAACTCCAGTGCCTATTCACACCAAGTCTGAAATTTTTGGCAAGAAAAAACATGCATGACAAGATTTTAAAATGAAACAATGCATCTCTGTGAATTCCTTCACACAAAGTCCAAAGTACTGCACCACAAAGATCTGCCTTTTTTCCGAAGGCCTTTATTTTCTTTTTCTTTATTTCTTGTCAGAGGCTGAAAGACCAATCATCGAATGTCAGATTAGCTTTTGGGGTCCTGTGTCACAAGCATTCAAGATGGATGTGGAGCTCCTTGGTTTCCAAGAATAAAGAACTAAATGTTAAAGCCATAACAGCTACAAACAAGTGCAACACTAAAAGCCTATATGGCATCAACTGCTGACAAAATGGGAATCCATGATGGTGGGTTTCTATTTAAAATGGTCAACTTGTATTTATGCTGTAGTTCTGTAGTATTACCTAGACTGGTGATGTTAACATTGCTACCAAGCTAACTTCACTTCATCTGTTTGTCTGTTTTTTTAGTGGAAGAAGTCAGCCAAAATTGAGAGACACATATATGTGAAGAAAGTGAGAGGTCTCTTCTTTGTGCTGCTTCTTCGTTTTCTTGAAGGCATCCAAACTCTTTCTGAGAATCAGAAAAATCCAACATTGTACTCAGTATGAGTAGGCCTGAACTTGAAAGAAGCAAGCTTTCCCTTATCTGTGCTGGATTTCTCCAAATAACAGGTAATACAAAAAAAAATCATTGACATCACACAATGATAGAACATAACAGTGGAAGAGGATCAGAGGGTGGATTTTTCCTTCATATCTTGCCCTCCACCAACACTAAGGTTTGTTCAGTGTGCTTCCCTTTGCCCGGATTTGTCCACATGGGGATTTTGTTATATGGAGATGAAACATTCATCATCATATCCTGTGGAGAGGACCTCTGGGCAGATTATCAGGTTACTGTCAAAGCATGCGGCAGTACTTATACACAGGAGATGTCCGGAAATTAATGACTCATCAGCTGGATCCCATGGCGAGGATGCTTTTTATGGAGATGAGCGTGAGGGGTGCAAGCAACTGCTTTGGGCATGCACGCGTTTATGTGTATGGAAAGGTTTGTTGGAGTGCATGTGTGTGTGAGCACAGTTGAGTTTGTGCACACTATGTCAATGACAGCATCCAGGCTTGCACCAGCAGAGAATCTCATCTGTTTCCATCATAGCGTGCCCTCAAAACATCAACCCAGGCCGCCTGACCTGACAGCTGGGCCATGTTCTGCTCTTAGGAGGCAAAAGCTGCTCTATGGAGATGGGCTGAAAATGACATTAATGAGATGAAACGTCAACTCCAGCATGCAGCTAGCCCAACACAACACACAACCCAAAGGCAGTCAACTCCTCCATGCTTAACACCCTTACCCTCCCCACTATTTTGAAACAGGTAGCAAACTTTTGACAGAAAATGTGTCTAAGTGTGATCACACCTCCAGTTCATTTTCTCTGACGGACACAAAATTGAAAGGCTGACTTCTTTGTGCTTGGTTCATTGAAAAGTTTCACTCACCAGCAGCATGTTTATTGGACAGATTGCTAACCTGCCTTGTCTGTGCTCTCTGCTGTAACTTCCTTCTGTAGTGTCTGTAGTGCACTTATGAATGCACAAAGAAGTAGATGAATATGAGCATCAGTCGGTTTATGTCATTAGTAACAACATTAGAACAAAAGCAAAAATGATGCATTAGGTCAGTTTATCTTCAACAACACGCTGTGATCTGTGTGATCATACCTGGGATCAGTTCTCCATCATACTGTACGACGACCCACTCTCCCACTTCCAAGCCTGCTCAGGATGCTCCTTTTCTGACTCCACATTGTCTCGGCTGTGGATAAGGCCTGGTTTTGTCGATGTCAGCTTAAGCCAAAGTAATTTTGGTTGAGATTCAACTCAGACATTCACATCATCCATTATTTGATGTAAGGTTCTCAAAGACAAAATATGTTAAAAGAAGAGTGACGCTCAAGGCTTAGTGTTGTGTCTGTATAGAGACAGAGAATATTAGGAGCAGATTCGCATGCACTGATCCTGACATTCACATCATATACTGACGAAACATCTAGAATCATGACCCTAGTTCAAATATTTCACCTACACCAAACGACTCAAATGGATGATATAGAGCAGTGGTGTCGTTTGGCCTGGACATCCAAACAGCATTCAATTTTGATTGATTTATATTGACTTGTTGCCATTTTCCAGGTACTCCCATGTATCTCCTAGTTTGATATTTTGGAACTTCCAGAAAAATACTTGATTTGAGGTATAATTACAAGTTGGATGTTTACAATTTGAAAGATGACACTACATCCTTCTACATTATGTGCCTGGATGTAAAACATGCAAGTTTTACATCCATGTTTTTTGGCTGTGCATGCTTAAGGGCAAAATTAAATCAGCGTACAATACAATTAAATCAGAAATCTCTTTTCTCATCAGACCTGCTACTCATAACAATTCAATTCAATTCAAATTCTCTTGTCACTCTCACGCGCTCGCTCTGAGAGTGACAGAGAATTTAGATCAATGTCAGGCTTCACTTCAAATTGGTTTATTTTATGGGAAACAATATGAGATGAACACAGGGACGGCTCTGGAGAGGTCACAAGTAGCTTTTCATATAAGGATGCGGTGTAATCTCAATGCAAATTGTCAGATAGGTACTTCAGTGTCCTGATTACCAACTGGTCCTTCTGATGAAGCTAAGTGCTTCTTCATGCTGATTGCATTTCAGAGATTACTGTGTGTCCCAGGGGATTGTGGGGCTGCCAATTACACTAGTAAGGCTCTTTGGTGGAAACATACAGAGATTGACATGTATAGGATCAGCAAGTGAAAACTAGCTAAGTGCTATAGTTTCAAGCTCACCTCCTGCTGCATCTCTGAAGCTGACCAGTAGAACAGCTTCAAGTAGCCTATCAAATCCCAGCATATCATCTGTATATCCGTTTCCAGCAAGAGAGACTTCCACCAAGGTCACAGCTGGTAGTTAGGCCTGTTATATGGTCTATGTAAGGAGAGCATGAGCAATCACAAACGCTTTACCTTCACAATCTATTTGCTTACATCGTAACACCCAGGTAAAACCCAACTCCCTGGACCTACGGGACCTACAGGAGTAGGTCCAGGGAGTCTGAGGGTGGACAGATTTCTTCCACATGGGGGAAATAAAGGCAATATGTAATGGCTGCCATGGTCCGTAGAGGGACATGTGCTTTACATGACATTCTGTCACCACTAAAAAAAGAGTTAAAAAAAAAAAAAAGAAAAAAGAAAACAACTGGACACTCAACTGAATGAATTCTAAAACATCTGAAGCTGCCACCACTGCCATTTTTTTTCCACACAGGAACATAAACAATTACATCTCCACTGTTTCACTGGTAGTTTAACAGCAATTTTCATTCAGCACTCCTACATGAAATGTTTGAAATTGCAAATTTCAGTTGTACATTTTGCTGTGTAAGAACTTGAGGACCAGCCCCGGAATATGCGTTTACAATTAAGGCTTGTGAGTAAAGCTTTCTTCATCAGAGGTTGAGGGCAGTACACGGTGAATACTTATAAAATTATAAAATTATGCATTATGGGTGAAGTATTCCTCCTTTGCATAGCATTACTATTAAAAAAAAATGCTGCTCATTTAGGTTGATGTGGAACTGTGCTACCTCCTACATGTTGCCACCCATGCAGTTGCTGGGAACTCTGAGACGGGTGCAAAACTATGAATGAAATAAAATGTGAAACATGTCTCACCAGCTGTCAGATATGATGAGCTCGATTGTCACTGAAGTGTTTTCAATTCCACTGAGCATTTGTTTGAACCAATCTTCCTGAGCAACCTTTCTCGGTTTCGACAAGCCCTCCGTGAAAGGTCATGGCTGCTATCAAGTCCTCACTCATCAACAAATGACAGCAGCCTTAATTTAAAAAATAAAAAAAATATTGAGATAATCAGCCACGATCAGATTTATACCTCACTATTGACGGTAGATCTGTTGCTGTCATGTTTTGCATAGCTGACAAAGTGTCTGTGAATAGCCATGCGTCACCCGCTGACGCATTACTCATCAAAAATTAAACCACATTCAGTGACTGAGCATGCAAATTGATGTGAGAGGCAGTGCGGTAGGCTGGGGTAAAATTATGCTGCTCTTTCAAATTATGCAGCCATTCCATTGGTATTTCAACTTTGCTAAGGACTCCTTTATAAGACAGATGGTCCCCTTGTATAAGTAATAGTCTGCATTAAACTTATACAACCTGATTTGAATTTGCTCTTATGATGGGACTCAGAGGTTACTCTTAAGGACATGGCACAATTTCTGCCATGTTATTTCATCATTCTCTTCTTTAAATGATGAGGGTCACATGAAAGAAGGCCATGATTGAGCCACATCAGGGACTTGGCCAGTGAGGTGGTGGTGAGTAAAAAATGAGCTCACTGTGACCTCCACTCAGTGATCGTCACTACACACACACACACACACACACACACACAAATTAGTAAAATTGAAAGCATTCATTTATTTATATTTTTATTATTTTTATAATTTATTGAATGAATGAATTATTTTTTTAATTTATGTGTTATGTCATATTATTTGGCCCATCCCACATAGACTTACATGACATCGTTATTAGTCAACAGATGAGGATACTTCTTCCTATTATAACATTCTGCAATAAAGGCACAGCCATAGCATTACATGTCCTTATACACAGTTTCAAATACATAATACAGCTGAGGTAGTATCCTGATAAAGAGCATGCTTTCTCATCTTTCAGACTTTCTCCAAATAATAAGCTAACTTGAAAGTATGAGTAAATAACCAGCTTTGTGCATCATCCACAGTCAATAAATGTATTACTTTTTTTTCACTGCCCTGAACAAATAGTACAACCTTCTAATTAAAAAAAACAATAGAAAACAAGACAGTATTCATTTTCCAAATCATATAAACAACACACTGAGCCAATTCATTTTCCTTCCTCCACAACATAGCACTCAACAATCTCAGCTGGGCACATAATGACCTATGCTTCTTAGTAGATTTATATGAAACATGATATCACACATTCATGTTTTATCACTCTAAGTTTTGGTTTACTTCAGATTTCAAAAAGGTAAAGTGATTATTCAGTTAAGATTGGGACTAATTATTGGAATAATTGGAATAATATTAGAATAACTAGCACTTGCCAGAACTTGAGAATCATTTGTCTCAGCAAAGCCCAGCAAAGCATTGACTTGGTCCCACTTCTAGCCACATTTCTTTCATTTCACTGAACTCAGGCTCTTTAAACATCTAAAAGTTAACATTTTGGCAGTAATTTCACATATATGTCAACATTATTGCTCACTTCTCTTGACCATGGACCATGAGGTTTATCCCAGTTAAAGATCCTTCCAGTCAACCTATTCCCTTCCATTTATTTATTAACCATATCTATTATCACTTAAATACCCAATCATGACATGTAATGCTAGTTGACCATGATGTGTGCTACAGTATTGACATCACAAAAGATTTATAGCAGCCTATAAAAGCGGTATGTGAATACAATGTGTTCAGGTGAGTTTACTCTCCACTACATAAATACTGGCAGCTGACAAAGCCCCCAGCCTGCAGCCTTTGTGAATATATCCATTTAAATCATTATATAATCATCTGCCTCATTTTCACTGCTTTCACAAGATAGGCGTACAGCTGCTTTCTGTACTTGTATCTCCCTGGGAGTACAGTATGCTGTCATCATAATGTTCTGTGTGTGTGTGTGTGTGTGTGTGTGTGTGTGTGTATGTGTGGTGTGTGAATGTCATCTGATGACCGTGCCACAGAGCCTATCCAATTTGCAAATGGGAGATGAGGCAGCACCAAGTCTTAAATGGAGAAAAGAGAATAATGTAAGGGTTTCTTCAACCTTTTGTCACAAGTAAAAAGCAAACTGATAACAGCCTCCATTTTCAGCATGGCCACGTACTGTTCAGATTCCCCTTGAAGAAAAGGTTAGGATAACCTGTCATTTGCACTTTTTGTTGGTTTTCTCAGTTGTTGCAGCATTTATCTCCAGGTCCACACAATATATCTGCAGGTAGAAATTTCATATCTGTGCTGTATTATTTAATTTCAATGACCTATT
>OMLB01034697.1:0-16094 GCA_900302555.1 Myripristis jacobus | reverse complement strand
AAACGGAAACTGTTTACCAAAGGCCACCTGGACATTAGGAAGAGCCAAACTGTGACTCACCCGTCTGTGGTAAAGTCCTCTGTAATAACCCCCTGACCCCCACCCCACCCTCACAGTCTGCAACTGCACTATAAATCTCGCTCCAGTCGATTAGTGTGCCCTTAGCAACAACTAACACACAGTCATGAATTTTTAACCAAAGTCTTGAGTTAAATCAGGTTGAGAGGTGAAGGCAGGGTATCTCGGGGCTAGTTGGTTGATCAGTGTGTCTGACCCAGTGAAATAGGCCTGTGGCCTTTTCACATTCACTCACACTGGAGCCCAGCAAGCACTCTTCTCTGGCAGTGATGAGCATAATATTGACCAAGACGAGGCCTTTTGCACGGTTTTCAATTACATAACAAAATTGGAGTCAAACTAAAAAAGACCTGTTACAGGTTACAATTGGGAATATCAGTGAGCATAGAGGGCAGTGTCTTAATGTTATTGAATCACCTACATTTACATGTCAGCTGTCTTTTACATGAGGCTGACATTATGTGGAAAACAGGATTCACCAGTTCTAGGTTTTGGCTATCCCTGTTCTCTGGGGCAACTACATTCTTAACAGTAGTTTCTTCCCATTTCCTCAATATCAGTAGCTTTCATCCCTCAACGTATAAAAAAAACAGTCTAGTGCTCTAAAAGAATACTATAAATGTAAAAAATATCTGGCAGTATAATTTTGGAATTTTGCCCCTCAAGTAAAATCAGAGGGATATTATGGATCATCTTTGTATATTTATTTTTGCTCATTTATTCATTTGACCACCCATCACACACAGTATCTCAGATGCCACTTGGTAAAAACCAATATAGAAAGTGACTATGCTGTCATTTGTTGACTTTCTACTGGTATTTTTGTACTATAACTCAGGAAGTGGGATTTTGGTTTGATGCAATTTGTATTTTTGGAGCCAGAGTTTGCACAGTAAACAGGTAGAGCAGGTGGAGCCCACACAGTCAGGAAGAGTCAACCCATATTGCTCTGTATGGTCATAAAGCATGCAAATGTGCACCCTGGAACTTTTGCTAACCTGATTTCCTTCTTCCATGCAACAAACCTAGCTGCTCATTGACCATAACTTTATTTGCATCGTGCATGTTTTATGGGAAATTTATCTGCTAAGGTAAAATTAAATTACATTAAATTACATTAAACTAAATTTATTGGAAATTTCCATTACATTGTCTCCATACAACAGAACAGTCAGTTTTACTATGACATAGGCAACATTTATTTGTTTCATGAGATCCACTAATTTCTGCTGATTCTTCTACTTACCCTAAAGATGATCATCCTGGTTGCAACTCCACTGGTGGATTAAAAAAAAAAACTCCTTTGGAAATTGATTATCATGATCAATTTGTTCAGCTTCAGTATATTTACACAGGTTGGCCGTGTAAAAAGGGATCATGAAATGTAACCAGAAGAGCACCAAAATCAATGTTTTTGTTGTGGTATTGATTTCACTTTAGTTTTATGAGCTATGGCTTAACATTAACTGTCTCACTGCATTCATTGCCAGGAGCAGCTGCCATTATGCAAATTTGCTTGCTTCATGCACCAAAATTCTTTTATTCAAATATCTTCAATAAAAATAAATAAAGGAATAAATGCATAAATAAATGCATAAATAATTAAATAAATAAATAAAAACATGAGATGACACTTAATAACAAATTAGTGATTCTGACTCTAATTTCTTGCCAAAAAAAAAAAATTACTGACTTTTTTTTTTTATAAAGTTTTGTTGTAAGAGGAAGCTGGCCTTTGTTCCATTAACTTACAGTGATAGTTGAGATTCTTACCTGTATAGTGGTATTTGCTACTGTATATGAGTGTATTATTCAATTTTCAATTCAGTTTATTTGTATAACTGTATAGGTATCTCAGGGTGCTTTACGGAGACCCAGCAATTTTGGTGCATGCCCATGAACCAACCCAATCCATGCCCCATGCGCAAGCATTTGTTGACAGTGGTGAGGGAAAAACAAAAAAAACTCAAGCAGAATCTGGGTGGGCAGCCATTTGCCTTGACTAGTTGGGTTGAATACATCCAAGTTTGATCCCTGTTGCAAGAACAAGAGCTTCGCCAGGAGTGTACTGCTCCAAAATTAATGACAGACAAAAAGACTAGCAAACAAAGGTGATGCAAAGCTGAAAATTTGTTTTGAAGGATGCACAACAACGCATGTTTGTAGTAGTTTCACTTTGAATGCTCTCTTCAGCTAACTGCTTTCCCAAATTGAGGAATTAGTTTTTGCCTTAACACTGACACTGTGTCACCATGCAGTGGTGCTCTGGCCCCATATTCAACCTACAGCATGACACAGTGGCAGTGCTACGGCAGAAAACAGTTCCACCATTTTCAAAACCAGCTAATTGAAGAAAGCATTGAAAGTGAAACCAAAACAAACATATGCATCCTTCAAAACAAATTTTCAGCTTTGCGTTACTGCTCAAAATTGTCATTTTCCAGTCTGTATCTACTTAATTAATTTTGGATCAGTCATTTCCTGGTTTAGCTCTTGTTGTCACGACAGGGAAGGAGTTAATGGACAAAACCTGGTGGATTTATCACACATGCAGCAGAAAATACCACTATATTGATAGGAATCCGAGCTATCACTTTAAATTCAGGTGAGTAGAGTTTCAGTTTTTTTGCAGCCAGCCAGTAAGGGGCAGTAAAAAGACCAAGTTGTCTTCAACAATAAAGGTCACTTTTGGCGCTCTGCTCTCCAATGATTAGCCAATCAGAGGCCACTACATGGTTAATATGTTTGTTCATCCATGTGTCACACAAAAATATACCTGACACTACTGATCTGCTTTTGGCAAAACTTGGGGAATGATGTATTTTACCAGAGTGTTCCAGAATTATTTTTTTTTTTTACATTTATATGACTTCTTTTCAGTAACTGGTTTTCAGACAATTTATTTAGTTTTCCCATTCGCATATAAGTAATAATCTCATTCACTGAAACCAGGCGTGATTCAAGAGAGCATCAAGCTGTAGCATTTGTTTACCATGACACCACTATAATATTCTTTTGCACAATAATATTCATGAAAGTAGCTGTGATGGAGTATTTGCAAGTAATACTGTTTATCTGTTTGGCTGCTGTTGTTATTTTGCACAATCTGGTGATGGGAGACAGCTCTAAACCGCACAGTAAGATGCAGTGGATTTCCTTGGTCTCCCATACAGCTGTGTACTATCAGCAGGAGTTTAATAATTTCTTGTAATCTCTGAATCTTCTTGTCCAACACGATAAACAACCACAAGATGACACATTTATTACTGATTGATCCAAAGGGAGGCTTCATTATTCTTGGTGGATGACATGTTTACTATTGTCTTGTTAATTATTATACTACGTACACTGCTAGCTCACTGCAATGATAAAAGTGTATGTTTCTACAGTTAGGAAAGCATCAAACATCTAAAGTGGATACATGAGATACGTCAATTGTTCTATGACGTCCAAAGGTGACCAGTTCTTTTGATGTAAGGAACAAGAACAAGGAATTTACCCTGATCACAGAGAGGGAATTTTAACCTTTATGGTTCTTACAAATGTCTTCTACCCATGTCTGGACTTATTGACTCCCCTGTGGTCCATCACAGTGGAAGAAGTAGAGATGGTTGTTCACAGATGACCTCTGACCTGCCACTGGGGAGCCAATGGGAGAGCAGTCTGTGTCTTGGGAGCTCTTGCCCTCTGATGTGATGGCTCCAGGCAAAGGGCTTTGCGTGAACCCATCCCCCATGGCACCCCTCGCCACTAGCACTTCTGCATTATTCATAAAGCCATAGATGGGGTGGGGAGCGAAACAGAATATGGAAAAGGAAGCACCAAGGTTCAAGACCTTCTCAGATCACAAGGAACCTCTGCTTAACCTCCCTTGAAGTGGCGAACACAAGGATAGAGCAGCTTTTTCAAGGAACTGGATCTGAAAGTTGGCCTTGGGATCAATGGGGATTCCCTTGAGGCCTGGTTGAGATCGCATTCACTGCAAGGTGGTTGGTGGATCAATGTGGTTCCCATGGTTCACTTTGCCATTGTGAAAGCCAGCTCCCCCTATTGCAAATGATACTGCCCTATGATTGGTTGGTCACACCGAGCTGCACTGAAGTTGTTGTGTACCCAGTGTTGCTATCATCCCACACAAGTTCAAGATAATACCTCCATGTCTTTTTACATGCCAAGATGAAAATCCTAATATCTAAATCTTTCATATGACATAATGCAAGGCTTAGATCAGCAAGGATGCACCATCTGACATACTGTATGCAAGTCACTAAGCTTGCCTATATTAATAGCTAATATTAGCCTTTTTGCATGTGCCTAGCATGACATATCTCTCCATTGCTTGTCAAATAGACTCAGTCATTAAGTATGATAAGTGATGATTAGGGAAAAGCGTGTATATGTTCAGATGTTAATCCCTAATGCAAGCCACCCTAACAATGCTGCACACCCAGGCTGTTAATACAGCACAGCACATGACATACTAATTGCATAATTGCCTGCTTTGTTTTAACTGACAGTGGTGCCATGGCCCATGACAAGGCCATAACTTGTTCATCCTCCTTGTCAGCAATTTACAAGTCTGGTACCCCACTTCACACCCACTGTACAACATCCACTATCACAATATTACCGAGATAGCTATGAACAAATTAAGAATGCACTGCAGCAGTGGAGAGATGAATAAATACACCATTGCCAGATTAATTCTGAGTGACATGGAGGCGAGCAGATAAAATAAACTAACAGCAGCAGGCTGTCCACCAGATAAAGTGTGTACCCCATCGTCTCTCTGCTGTAATTATTGGCTAATAGTCATTAACCTGGCAAACAGAGGTTTAGCTGTATTGTTTAAAGGACTCTGGGATGCATAATGACAGACTAATATGTCATAGCTCTGGGGGAGGTGGGGGAGGGGTGGATTAATGAGATTTTACTGGAGGGAGTGTACAAGAAGAGGTGGGGCACGCCTGGAAAATATAGGGGATAGAGGGCCACATTAAGCTAATTGGAAGATGAGTGCCTACTTGTAAAAGTGCTTCTAATGGCATATTTGTTACTCTCACAGCATCACAAGGCTAATGCAGGGGAGCAGAGTGTGAGACGTATTGTAGTAAGGACCACAGTACAAGGGCCTGTGTTTGTCTACAAATTTGTGTCAACATGCACTGTACTCTCTTAGCTTTGATCGGCTATTACAGTTTATGGAGTATTTTTTTGCATCAGATCTTTCAGTCCGGGATTTGATATTGTTACCATAAAATGCAGTATATAAATTAGATAATGCTCTTGGTTTTAAGAAATAGACCCAACTTAAATAACATGCACATCAAGCTTCCACATGAACTGCACTAAAGTGAAGTCCTTTTCTAGACCGCTTTGCTCCATTCTTGCATGTTCACTCACTGCTCCAAGCGAGAGCCTGGACCAAGCTGCTGTTGATTGGCCTCCAAAACTCTGTGGAGCAGTGAATGAGGAGTGCTTTGATAACCTCCTCTCTGAGAGGGTATAGCTGAATTACTGACCTGTATTCTGACAGCTGGCCGACTCTTGCTAATACTAATGGGCACCATTTTGGAAAACACTGTAGTCTGTGTCATTGTGTTTGGGCTTTTGTTTAATTTAACAAGTGGGGAAGTGGAGGCACAGGGTGGGACTAGAGGGTAATACATGAGGAATATCTGACTCAGTCAGTGATTGATAGGAGGCTGAATAACGGTGTGTGGGTTTGGAGGGCAAGTTTGGTCATTTCACTGTGTTGGCCTGTAAACTTGCAATGCTTTTGTAGTTTTATTTAATGTAATCGCTTAGAGCATGTTACTGGTACCTACTATTAAGGGAGTTCCCGTTACATTCGCCTCTTAAATCTAGAAGATTGTGAATTTCATGAATCTCTTTTTCAGTATTCATTTAAAGAGCTAACATCGAGTAGGTCAGTAAGAAAACTGATATCAGCCTTCATGGCCTTCCAGGCACATATGCTCCTCACTGCAATATGTTAAAACAAAAGCACAAGTATTCACAGTGTAGGAATTATACAGGGAATTTTCATTAAGACTCATTTTTTCTCTTATTGTTTTTGTATGTCCAGAATTAGAATTTTATTTGCAGACTACCTCTCTCTGCATATGTGAAGCACTCACATTTAGACATGTTTCATCACGAAAAAGAATTAAAAGACTGCAGTACTTTTTAGAACCGCAATTTCTTGTGAAATGTTCTGGTTGTAGAACTATTTAAGGATTCACTTTCTAATTTGCTTTCATTTTTTGTTTCAATTAAATCAAATGGAAGTACAAATGCCCAAATGACCATGCAGTGTGAAATAATAGTGCCCAGGCTAGAATTTAAAGTCATACCTCCAGGCAAAAACTCCAGAGCGCACACAGAATGAAAGTGTAAAATGTTTTTTAATGTATATTTAACAACAAATACCCCAGTGACTATTGATGTTTCGTCTCAGAAGAATCTATTTCTCCAGTATATCTGAGGGCATGATGTGAAACCACTCAACAACCCCCTGCCTCCTCCTCTCTCACACTTTTATTTTCTCTGTTTTTCTGCTCTTTTTCCTCTGTGTCTCTCCCATTCTATCTCTCTTTCTCTGTCTCTCTTTAAACATTTATCTTCTGTTTTCTCCTTACAGGCCCTTTGTGCATTGTGATGTTGGTTTTTACAGCTTTTTACTCACCAGAGTTGCCATTTATCTTTTATAGATCCCAGCAGCCAGGAGCGCATATGAAATGTTACCATAGCACTGTGACTAATTGTCATCGCTTGCGTGGTTCCCTTGATGTCACTTGCGCCTGGTCCCATAGGACCTTGTGTTAACTGTAGTATTTATACCTCTTTCTCTCTCTCTCTCTTAATCTGTCTTTATCTTTTTCATATGGATACCAATACTATGTTACACAAAAGTAACAGTGGCAACAGCTATAAACACAATTTTAAGATTCTTCTTATCAGTACCTTGAAGTATTTACAGGAGTGTGTTCATACAAGGGGACAAATGCACTGGGTCAAGTATTCATTGCATCAAAGTTAGTAGCTCGACCACAAAGTCAGTGTTCAGGCCTTGCCAAAATTCTTTTCCCAGAATCCTTTGCCATGTCTTGATGTTTGGCAATGTGTACATTTGCGCGGAGTCAAGGCGTTTTATTTTTCAGCCGTTAATAGCACCATCTCCAAAAGACGCCGGCCAAGGAAAGTGCTCCTTTTGGAATAACGCCTGAATCTCCCATTGGAGCGATTCTGCTCTCTTAGGATGGAAACTTGCTTCTCACGCTTCCAGGGCCTCGAAAAATACAGGATTGGGAAACACCAAGGCTTATATAAAATATCTACTGTCAACATTTGTTTCATTACATTTCTGGCTCTCTTCATATGTAGCCACAGTAACTGCAAGCACATTCATTTGTAGTTGACACTGTCCTTCACTACAAAGTATGCATTCATTAAAATTTAATCTGATACAAGATGAGTCGTTTAAACCTCATTAACATAAAACATGATTAATACACAACCATAGCCTGTTTATTGAGTGACAAATCAAGCTCTGTGTCACCTCCAAGGCGTCTTCAAACACAGCCCTAAATAACCATGACTTTTCCTATTTGAATGTCCAACATCCTTCCCTTATAAATAGCAGTCCCATCCCCCCTGAAGGATTCCACTCCCTCTGAGATGGGACCACACTAAAAATGCTTGCCATCCAAGGTACAATTAGTGGCTTGCATTAATTATTTTTCTTAACAGACATAATTTTTTCACTGGCTGACGCACGTTGTAAATGTAAGTAGGGACTGTGTGTGTGTACAGAGGGAGTCCCAGCAAGAGTTCACATCTTTTAGAAAGCCGTTTTTGTTAGAGTCTCACTGCAAGTAGATTAACGTCCCACAATGTTTGAATTCACAGAGACCCATTAATAGCCCCACCTCAGTGGTCTCAATTTGTTTGCTTTAGACTCAATTAAACTCTTGCCTATTCTCATCACTGTGTGGCTAATGACCACATTTGCATGGCCAATTAATAGGTAAAAATGATGGCATGAAAAGAGGCTGGAAAAAGGGACAGGGGAGGGAGGTGATTCTCAACTAAGCTTTATTATTTACTTGTTGCTCCAGGGGCCCCTGAAATTCATGAGCAGATTTTCTCACTCTCCCACCAACCCCTGCTCTCTCCTCTCCTTTGACCACACTGATTATGCACAATCGATAATCTTTTTGTATTCTTTGTCTTCTCCCTTGTCTCCTCTTGGGCCTCTAGGATGCTGCAGGGAAGGTGCTGGACCGCTGGACCATAATGTCCCGAGAAGAGGAGATCATCACCCTGCAGCAGTTCCTGCGCTTTGGTGAGACCAAGTCCATTGTGGAGCTAATGGCCATTCAGGAGAAGGAAGGTCAGGCAGTTACAGTTCCCTCCTCCAAGACAGACTCCGGGATTAGGACATTCATTGAGAGCAACAACCGGACCCGCAGCCCAGGGCTATTGACACATCTGGAAAACAGTAGCCCATCCAGCATCCACCACTTTGAGAACATACCCAACAGCCTCGCTTTCTTGCTGCCCTTCCAGTACATCAATCCAGTCTCTGCCCCCATGTTGGGCTTGCCTCCCAATGGTCTATCAATGGAGCAGTCTGCCCTCCGGCTCCGTGAGCCCAGCCTGCCCAATCAAGGTGAGCAGGTGGACACCAGTGAGTCTGAAGTGTCCCTTTCGCCCTTCCGCACAGGCCAGAGCCCCAGCCGTGGAGCCCTAGGACCCATGAACAACAATATTGAGCCCAAAACAGAGCCTAGCACCCGTGCATCACCCATCTCACCAACTCCTTCCACACAGCAGGCTCAACAACAGCAACAACAACAGACACAGCTCCAGCAACATCAGCAACAGCAACAACAACAGGGTCCACAGCAGCCTCAGAGCCAACCTCAGCAGCCCAACAGCCTGAGTGACCAGGTGCACCACCATTTTGTGAAGAATGAGCAGCCCAAGACCATCACCCACTCCTCCTTTTCCTCCAAGATGCATCGCATGCGCCGCATGGGGGCTACTTCACGCAAGGGTCGTGTGTGTTGCAACTCTTGTGGCAAGACCTTTTATGACAAAGGCACTTTGAAGATTCACTACAATGCTGTGCATTTGAAGATTAAACACCGCTGCACCATTGAGGGCTGCAACATGGTCTTCAGCTCACTGCGCAGCCGCAACCGCCACAGTGCCAACCCCAATCCACGGCTGCACATGCCCATGCTGCGCAACAACCGAGACAAGGACCTCATCCGTGCCAATTCAACCACCGGTACACCTGTCATCTCCAGCACCAAGAGTGGCTTCACTCTCACCAGCCCTGGAAGGCCACCACTGGGCTTCACTACTCCACCCCTAGACCCAATGCTTCAGTCACCCCTGCAAAGCCCACTAGTTTTCCCCTCCCTGAAATCAGTGCAGCCAGTCCAACCAGTGCCCCCATTCTATCGTACACTACTGTCCCCTGCAGACCTAGTCAGTCCTCCAGTATCACTGCCCACCAGCCCTATCCTGCCCACTACCACCAACAGTACCACTTTAATGGACCAACAGCAGCAGATCCTGGCTGCTGCGGCTGTGGCCTCCCACAATAACAGTGTTCATGTGTCAGAGGCTGGACCCATGTCCCACCGCTTGCCTACGCCTTGTGCCAATCAGGATCACACCACAGCTACCGGTGACCCCACCCCCAAGAAGAAACCTCGCAAATCTAGCATGCCAGTGAAGATAGAGAAGGAGGTGATTGACGTGGCTGATGAGTATGACGACAAAGACGAAGATGAAGATGAGATTCACCATCATCACCACCACCACCATCAGTCATCCCTTCTTCACAACAATGTTAAGATTAATGGAAATTGTAACAGCAACAACAATAATGGCAGTGGTAATGGTAACCACAGTGGTGGCAGTGGACAACAGTCCCCCTCCCAGGATGAGATGAGCCCGGGCCTGGCTCTGAGAGGGATGATGAGGCACAGTGAAGATGACTGTCGGGAAGGGCATGGTAATGAGAGTAGGGTTGGAAATGATCTTCGAGGCTCTGGTGAGCTCCGCTGCATGGACAGCTTCACTTCCGAGGACCAGGATCATGAGAGAGATTTTGAGAATGAGTCTGAAACTTCAGATTCTAAGATGTTCTACCGTGATGACATGATGGAGGTGGAGGAACACCAAAAACACAGTAGGGGTGGAAATATTCTGGACAAGGAACAGGAAGAAGATGGTAGTGAAGAGGCCCACTTGAAGAAAGAGATGGAAGATAAGAACCATTCTTCACCCTCCCCTCACCAGCCCCCCATCAAGATTAAGGAAGAACTCAATGATCCCACCTATGACATGTTCTGCATGAGCCAGTATGGCCTCTATAATGGAGGCATGGCAGCAGCTGCTGCCGCTGCTGCAAGTATGGCAGCTCTGCATGAGAGCTTCATCTCTTCAATGGGCTATGGTGCGAGCCCACCCAAGTTCCCCTCCTCACAATCACCAGAGGGAGACCTATGCTCAAGCCCTGACCCCAAGATCTGCTACGTGTGTAAGAAGAGCTTCAAGAGTTCCTATAGCGTGAAACTGCACTACAAGAATGTGCACCTCAAAGAGATGCATGTGTGTACTGTGGCCGGCTGCAACGCTGCTTTCCCCTCCCGACGGAGCCGAGACAGGTTAGTGCCGATAGACACACTCAAATATACTCACGAAACTATTCAAATGTAATGTAACTGTTGCAGTCACAGGTAGGTTCACCAGAAATGTTTGAATATTTTCTTTTTACTTAATCCTATCTATTCTAATTAAAATAACAACGGTATATAAATTTATAGAATACTTTTTCTTTGTAAGCATGGATGAGTTTTGATAATAGTGATGAGAGAATATAGCAAAAATTGCTTGATTTTTGTGTTTTTGTGAGAGGTTTTATTCCCTACTGATAAAACATGCTTAATTAACTGTACTTCAATATCCAATTTACTTAAATAGGGTAGCACTTAACATCTGTTTAGCTAATGGAACACTAAAAGATAGATTCAGTGACATCTGCTCCTTGTCAAGTCAAAGTTCAGAAGAGTAGGGTGTCAGTATGAGAAATACACACACACAAACACACACAAACACACTTGGCCATACCCATCAATCCTCCAGTTTCAGTGTGTTGTTTACTTGCCCTCTCTACCTCACCTTGTCACAGGCAGGTGAAGGTGCATATATTAACATAGACAGCGGTCTGTCAAACCACTGCATTTATTAGCGCATCAGGAGGTGAGGCTAGCCACATTCACCTGGGCTTGTTAGCACATATCCGTCCCACACGCTCACTCCGCAGAATATATACTCTGGCAGCAGGTCGATGCCATAACACATGCTGAAGCTACATAACATCACAAGTGCCCTTGGCTAGCACAGGTTCTCCAAGGGATTACATTTGTTTTTGCATAAAGGAATGGATTTGTAGTTTCAAACTGGCCACAGTTCAAGAATTCTTAATAAGTTGTAATGCTCATTCACTACCGTTTATGCAGTATTATGAGTGATAACCAACAGGATAACTCATTGTTATTAGAATAATTTAAAAGATATTCAAACAACAGGAAGCACAAATTTCAAGCCTAGTGACAGTGAAATATACAGTATTACCATATCATGTAAACAAACATGGTCATTTGACGTAGTGATTCAGTATATCAATACAGTACGAATTGTAAATTCCTCTAAAATATACAGCACTTAAAGTGCAACAAATATATTTCTTTTGCTCACTCTCTTTATCTTTCTCTTCAGTAGAGCTCGGCTGCATTGTGTTGAGTAGAAACCCAGTAATGCATAGAAGTCTCAGTCATCATACTCCTTAGGGGAAATGAAAATGGAATAAAAAAAACCTTTTTGTTGTGCAACATTGATGACAAGTGATATTTTAAATTAAGAAAATAACTTGCAAAGAAGTTGTAACCTATGCTTCATTTTATTCTCTTACATTCTTGCATTTTGCAAACAAAGCTACTCATTGGAAGCTTTTTTTCCTTCTTGTTTTGTCTCACCCACACTGGCTCAGCCTCCCCCCCCAGCACCCACCACCACCACACATGCACACACACACACACCCGCTGTTCATTTTCCACCCCAAGCCTTTTATTATGTTCCTTGTTTCAGTGGCATCTGTTCCTACCATTGTTTGTTCATTAGCAGCATGTAAATAGAGCAGGTGACTCTGGGACTCCATAAGAATGGATGAGGGAGGGGAGCAGGGGGAGAAGAACAGGAGACGTGCAAGCGTTAGTGAAGGTGCAACCATGTTGCTCACCTGACACAGCTGTGCCGACAGCAGCGGGATGACAGGAAGTGTTATTAAAGCATGCGTTGCCGCAGTGCAGCTTACTACTACCAATGTATGTGTTAGCTCCCATCTCTTGACAAGGCTTTAGGGACAGGGAGTGCCCCAGGCATGACAGGCCTTCTGTGTAACACACACATGCATGCACACATATGCACACCCATTCACACACACACACACACACGCACTCACACACGCACACACACACACACACACACACACACACACACACATAGTTCACACATATATGTACATATAGATTACAGAGAAAGCAGTTTGTTCATGTGCACACCTTATCTTTTCGTAATCGGTCTCTTCACTGCTGTAAACGATTATTTGATATAAACATATACCCTCTTTATCTGATATTTCAAATGGCAAGAGGATATCTCCACAGCATGTTTATAGGAGAAATTAGCATGACATTTCCTAATGGTACTGAAGGGTTATACTCAGACACTTAAGGATGTTGTAAACTCAGATGGAAGAAACAAATATTGCTTTGTTTCTTAATTGTGCTAATGTGGCCACTGTGAACTGCAGAGAACCCAGTCCTACCAACTGCCCCTTTTGTCTCTGCAATAATGCAACTTAGTACTTTGTAGCGTTTTTTTCTGTTAAATCAGACTTCTCCCATGTTAGTGCTCATTATACTAACATCTCCTGCCATGACCCCGTGGTGACTTCCAAAACTTTAAAACTAGCATGCACTCCAGCACTAATTGAGACAACACGAGTGAGAGGGACAGAATAATCAGCAAAAACAAAAAATAATGAAGGTTGGATTGTGGACAGTCTGTCCTCACAGTATGCGGTCAGGGAGGTCAGGAAGAAAAAGAAAGAGAGAAGTCAAGAAAGAGATGAATAAAGGGTTGTAGGAAGAGAGAGAGACGTAAGGCTTCAAGATGGGACCTCATTGCAGAGAGAGGAGCTAACACCTCAGCACGAACGTGACCACTGCCTGTGCACTTCCTATGACGGCCTGGAATCGTCTCCTCTTGACATGCGTGTGACAGTTTGACTCCATGATGAGAAACACCAGCATATAAATTCCATTCAAAAGCATAAGTGGTAGAACATATGGGAATGAGAGATAGCTTTGTAGCAGGGAGGGACAATTGCTGCTGTGAACATAATGCATCTTGGAGGTAGGGGTGTGTAGCTCTGAGTGAGCAGGACCTAAGCACACTATTGTTTCCATATTTTTTTCTTTCAGGGATAAATTCCTAATAGCATATGGGACATATTACTCTGCTGCTGTTCCTTTGGTTCAAAACAACAGAAAGAAGGGCAATGCAGGGCTAGAGGAATTCTGGGGGTTTGAGACTAGTCAATACTGCGGCCAAGCTCTCATCAAATTTGTCCCTGGATAATCCTGTAATGACATAATGTATGTTTGAGTATAATTGTAGTGGTAACATGGGGAAATAATTTAGCTGTTTTCATAAGGGTATTTTCTCTGATAAGATTATGCACTTGAAATTGCAAAACTACAAAGACATTTGCACAATAAAGTTTAGTAGTCTAAATTTATATTGCAAGCAAATTGCATTATTGGTGCTGACTATTACTGCTGGTACAAAAATAATATGTGAAGATTAATCATACATCCTTTTGGTTCACAGCTGAGCTAAGCTGAGCTGTGCACAACTTCTTTTTTTTTTTTTTTAATACAACAGTTTCTATGTTTCAAAAATAATAAATAAATAAATAAAAAGCATAGAATTTTAATGAGAGGAAGGCGAACCAGTGGTTGTATTGACAATCAGTTGAGACACCAGTTGTTTGTTACAGCTGAATAATGTATGCCAAAACAGGGCTGTAATATGCACTCCTAACTGGCTCCTTCTTCATATCACCTCCCAAAGTGCTGTTGACATGCAACAACAGGAAGTGCCTCTGCATATCCGATCAGTCCATTGACTCATCTGAGTGACACCCCAAAGGCACGTAGGCGCACCATCGAACGCTAGCATCAAAAGCACAACCATATCAAAGTGAATAAGAAAAAATAGTTGGGAACACTGTGAACAAGCAACAGACAGTGGCATCATCTGAGTAGGACCCATGTAAACGTGATGACGCAGAGAAAAGTTCACTATCAATAGTGTTACGTCCAATCTTGGATCTGGGCTCTTTTCATGTTTAAAAGCCTTCAGTGAACAACAGATCTCACACACTTATATTTGCACACACATGCATGCACACAAACACAAACACACTCCAACACCAATACAAAGAGGAAAAGATAATCTAATGTGCCCTTTAGCAAGCCTGTAGTGTGTGTGTGCGTGTGTGTGGTGTGTGTGTGTGGTTATACAGTGGAGTCTTTTCCCTTAGCCCCCTGGCCGCCTGCTGCACAGAGGTACTGTAAATGATTGCATATTTATTGTGGGGAGCGAGCAGCGTCGGCAGTAGTGTTAAAGAAGCGGCATGATTAACTGCTGGAAAGGCATGCGTACTAGTAATCATCGCCATTATTAGCCTCGTTAATCATATTTTTAAAATCAGCGACACGGCTTGCCTCACTTATCTCTCTCTTTTTTTTTTTTTTTATCAGCCTGCCCTATTTTTATAGCCTTTCTGCGCCATCTTAACCTGCTACTTCTGTGTCGCTACCACAACCAGGTGTCCTCTCACTTCCACAATCCCATGGTGCACCAGTGCGCAGCCCATGGTCCCTGCATGGGCCACTTTAAACACAGAGAGTGAAGGTTAATTATGTTGGAGAGCCTCATTCCTCCCCTCTCCTCCTTCTCTGTCTCCCTCCTTCTCCCTTGTTCCCTTCACAGCATGTGGGCCCGGCTCTGCTCCTTCACAATCAGCTCTCTGTTTGTCTCTAATAAACAAAAGGCACAATGCTCACGGAGAAAATGTTAGCAAAAGCCAGTTATCCAAGTTCAAAATATGGTCTGATTAAAAGTGTGAAACTTCATAATACTTATCATCATACTTCACACTGACTATCACATTGACAGTCTCCTTATAGTGTGGTTTTTTTTTTGTCGAAAATAAAGTGAATTGTTTTATTCATAGATTAATAACATAGTGTAAGAGTCTGTTTGAGCCTGTCATCAATATTAAAACACAACACCAAGAACAGTAATATCAAGGATTTACAAGTTATAACTGGTACATCCAGCTGTATTTAATTTTAGGTTTTATATCTTTTCACTGGCATCTAGTTATATGAGCATCCTCATCCACGATTTTTTTTTATTTTCGTGCCGCAAAACAGACTGAAATAATACAAAAGGAGGAAGAATAGTGACAGAGTGATAAATGTAACTAAAACTAACCCTCCCACTTCTACCTAAAAACTCATAACACACCCCAAATGACAGGAAAGACAAAGAACCACTGGTGTCAGTTTAATACCACTTGGCCTCCCCTCTCATTTATGCGTTATGACTCATTTAGTCTACACACACACACACACACGCGCACACACACACACACGCACGCACACACATGCACGTACGCACGCACGCAGGCACACACACACACACACACACACACAAAGACAGAAACAAGGACAAGGGCCATCAGATGAGCCTAAAGATGATTAACGCCAGTTGGGACAGGCACACTCTCGCTCTACCTCCTCTGCACAGTCAAAACTGGGCTCTCCGGAGGCCTCCCCCGTCTTTTGGGCGAAGATGAG
>OMLB01034695.1:0-13022 GCA_900302555.1 Myripristis jacobus | reverse complement strand
CACACAAAAAGACAAACACACACACACACACACACACACACAAACACACACACACACACACACACACACACACACACACACACACGCACACACACACACACACACACACACATTACCACTTACACCTGCTTCTCAGTCTGGTCAGTGACTAACAGACACGCAGTAATTGCCTGGCTGCCCTGTATCCCGCAGTTTCGATCAGTGCCATGGCTTTAACACAGAGTACAGAGACCCTGGACACCACCTGTTCACTCCTCTGCCACTCTCCCTCTCATCCATTTTTCATCTGTTATTTTTTTCAGCCTCATTTCTCTACGGCCTCTGTCTCATGACAGACTCCAGCAGACTCCAGTTTAGCCTTGTGACAGGACAGGCAAAAGGCCAGAACTTGTCACAGTGCCACCTAAAGTGGAGATTGGCTCCATGCAATGTGACCCAATACCCTTCGCAATACACTGGGTGGACGGGTGCAGTGAGGAGTGAAGCCCTTGTCTGGCAGCTGTTTGGCTGAACGTTTGGTAGGGTGTTAAGACTCCATATGTGACACGTCTTTCTTTCTATGATGACAGCCTGATAGCACACAGGCCATTCAGGAGTAAAGAAACAAACAAAAACAGGATTAAAGATTGTGTGTGATGTACAAAATCGTGTATAAGGTATATGTTACGAGTGTGCTATTTTGAAATACTCTCATGTTATTATTTCCTAGAGAAACATTTTTGTTCTATGAAAAACAACCTCACATCCCTTTAAACAAGGCACTCACATGCCATTAAAAAACACACCATTATGAAAGGTGGACAAAGTAAAATGCAGGATGAAAGGGAAGTCGAAATATTGCAATTATCTGTCCAGAATCGAATTGGACCACAATCCTTACAACCCCCCACCCCCCTCCTCATCTTAGCTTCTTCTATTCTTCACCCTCCATCCCTCCCCCTCTATCTCTCCCATTAGAGCCCATTTAGCAAGGCGGGATATCTATTGTTTCTCTCGTTACTTTCATCTGCTGGGATAATTGAGAGACACAATCAGCTCCCCTCCCTGCTTGCCGATAAGTCACAAACAGCATTAGGGAAGTCACGTGTGTGCAGAGAGCCAGCTGTGTGAATCCTCTTGTGGCACTAAACTCCTGCATAATGGACCACCAACTTGTTATTTGGTAACTTAAGAACATTCTGTGCTATTAATGCATAATTCAATTGAACTGATTTGAGTAATTAATTGATGAAGTACAGTGGCAATCTCTTATGCACAGTTAAGGTTAATTTCACATGACTCTTACCCTGTCACATACCGGAACTATAAAACTGCTGTATTATGCCAGGGGTTACTGAGAGCAACAAGTAGATGAACGTGGGCAAATGTTAGGGCAGTATCATAATGACTGCCCTCTGGCTTTCTTTATCATTTGTCTCTTTGCTTGTTTACCCGAGGTTAACATGATAGTTTTAAAATCATTCTACCTCCAGTCCTCCATAAAATGATGACAAATTACATGTTGAACCTTTACTCCCAATAGAGGGAAAAAAAATGCTTCACTTGCATTGCATTGCATAGTGTCTCTCCCCTCCCATGTGAAGCCTTAAGTTTGCTGGATAGCCCGATGGAGGACACCTGCCCTCGGTTTGGTGGAGGTTTGGTGACGGCTCAGTTGAGGGCATTAATTGAGATGCTAAAGCTGGGGATGGGTGACTGTGCGAGGCCAGCGTTTCACAAGCTCCATATTTCTGTTTGATGAAGAGCTGTTGTGTTTCTCCCCCCAGTTTCTCTCTTAGTGGTCGTAGTTGGGGTTTTTAAGAGCTACCACGCACATCTGATCTGGACCATAAAGCACCCTTATTGATCCTTGTGAACTTTTGCCTCCATCTCCCCTCTGTCCCTTCAGAGCTGATGTCTATGGATTTGAACACAGGCAAGGAGAAATCCATAGCTGGAGGAAAGATGATTAAGTGTAGCTGAACAAAGGGAAAGGATATAGGACCACACACTTTTTAGAGGGCATTGAGTCCAATTAACTAGACCCAACCAAAAAATCAATAGTTGTCACCCAGGATTTTACTAAGCGATTTGCGCAAGGATTTTAGTGGAATTCATTCACGCAGTCCCCTGTTTTCTTCCTCTCGGTGATGTACATGTATGTGTGTGTACGTGAAGCTTTGTGTGTTTCTCTGAGTTGTGCGTTTGTGTATTTATTTGATTGTGCGTGTGTTTATGCCTGGAGCCACTAATGGCAATCGCTGCCATTCACCTACCTCTCTGACAGCTGCCACATCCGCGCAGGCCTCTTATCACAACTACCTGCTCTTTGACCTTGTCTCAATTTGCCCATCCCTCTTTCTCATTTTGAGTGTGGTCAGATTTATGGCCAGGGCAAAGCAGGCAGCTAAGGCACACAACTCTGCTCTGTAAAGCTGAGCCATAGATTCCTGACAGACAGTCTACACATGGGCCCAGCATTGAAGCTTGTCCTTGAGAGGGAGAAAATCAATAGCCTAATAGGAAAGTGGTTATGGCTTCTCTCTCTTTTTCCCCTCTCCCTCCTTCTTCCCTGAGACACTTCTTTGCCCACCAACTCTCTGTGTTTAAACTAATCTTCTCCCTGGAAAAAAAGGACAAATTTTAAAGTTGATCATTAATGTGGTGCCTGGAGAGGGTAGATTAAAAAACTGATATATGGCCAAAGTTATTGTGCCATTTAGAGAAGCTGGGTGGCGTTGCTCCTTGTTATTGCACTGGGGCACAGTAAATGGGATTTAGCCTGGCTTTTGCAGTGAGTAATAACACACATGCTCACACTGCCACCCGCACGTCAAGCCAGTAAATCAGCATATCAAGTGCACTAAAAAAAAGTGCACCAGAGACAGAGGGATAAAAGTTGTAAAGAGACACAGCAGTCCAGAGTTAATGTAATGCACTGGTGATGAGGATTTCTGGTTGATCTGTGTAGGAGCAACATTATCGATCAAGTATCACAAACACTGAGATCAAATTTTTTTTAAGATCATATATCAGAATGCTTTTAGCCATATTAGTGACGATAATAACCATTAATAAACAAAATAAACAACACATTTAGGCTGTTATGAACTAGGAACCCAAGTGGCTGCTCTCTTTATGCTCCCTGTGCAGCCCAGGTATACAGCACACAATTGCTAAACCTGATGAGTCACTCTTTCAGTCTCTATCTATTGTTCCAATGATGGAGAAGGAGGCTTTAGCCAGAATAGGAAACAGATGGCAAGCTCATAGCTAGCAAGGAGGGGAGGAAAGGTCTCCTCAACTGTGCACAATTAGAGGTGGGAGGTAGAGGAAAGCACTGATGAGGATATTGCTATGAAAATCAGCAGCAGGATTAACAGAAAGGTAAAACATTTTTATCTTAGGTTTGGGTGCAGGAGAGCAGAACAGTGAACAAGTGAGACTAAAGGCAGGAGTGGCCAAGTCTTAAATCATACTGGTGGTGAAAAGCAGTCACACTTGGCAAAGCCCTTGCCGCTAAGACTAACATAAATCAAAGCACTGACACATCCGATTTTAAGGTTAGCATTACAGCCCATGATTTAATGCAGCATTTGTTTGTATGGGAGTGCTTTTGATTTTACCTCATTTAATATATCATCTAAATTAAGATGTCTTCGTGTGAATTGAGGTTTAAGTATCAAAAAAATATGCAGGGTCTGCTGTTGGGAGCTCATTAAACACCTCAGGGGGGCACAACCTCCTCTGCTGTGAGGCTTTAAGCATTCGTTGTACTTCCCTAACTTCTCACTTAAACTATGGTTAAGCCTAGGAGCGCGGAAAAAAAATCCATTCCTACATGGTCACATTTAATTCCCTTCATCATTTCTCAGCTGGAATGAGTGAAATTGCTCCTTACCATCAGCAACTTTGCTCATTAAGAGCTTGGAGAACATTTAAATATTTCTGTTTAAAACGCCTTCCTAGCAATTCCCAAAAGCCTATTTTACGCTTCTCCAGTAAGTGGATTAAACTGAATTAAAAATGAAAAGAAAAAGGGGGAGACTTTTTGTAACACCTTTTATGTTTGGTGTAATACAGCCAATGTTTTATATCAGACAAATACGTATACTGCAGATACACCTTTAGTGCAAGCTAGCTAATTGATTTAGCTTACTTCACACTTAAAAGGAGAGGATACTGTGAAGAATGACAATAAAATCACACAGCCGGAATTTTAGCGCAGGCTCACCAGTCAAGCTGCCATGCTAAATTTGTCTTCTCCCTTTTTCATTTTTTGCTATCAGTGTGTCCTCATTAGACCTACAGTATCTCCCCCTTAAGGATCTTGGCCTAAATGAGTCCTAGTGTCTGGTCTCCAAAACCCACTCTTTTCTTTTATATAGATATTTGCCAATGAATATTTCAAAAGGAGCCGTTCGGGTGTTATGTTAAGCAAAGTAACATCTATTCTGTCTTTTTATGTGTCTTGCCTCTCTTCAGTCTCATTTTTTTTCCCTTAATGTTTATTCAATGTGGATTGATAAAGTCTGCATGCGATGGATTTGATGCACATTAATGCAGTAAGGGTGGGGAGTGCTGTATAAAATGACATATATAGATACCATATTAATATCATGTTAGCCCACCCTCTGCAGTGGGTACCAATCCGGTCAGGTAAACCATAGCCTTTGGTATGATAATTTCCCTCAGTGCAAAGTCATTAATAAAGCAGCACATCATTAAACATTGTCTGCATTCAATTATTGTGACTCAACAGCAGATTATGGAGCTCGGCAGCCTGCTAAATATTCAAACATTCAGGCTGTACGCTTGCATATTGAGCATGTCTATTCACATTCAACACAATTCATTTGAACACACAAAGAACATAAAGCTTTTCCATCAGCTCTGGCCAACTGATACTGACAACAAAACCAACCATTTTTATGGTCAACAGGGACTTTTCTTTTGTCGCTTGCCTTTTGTGCGGTTCAAAAGACTTTGATGAATTTGTTTCCCTTCATCGGCATTTTGATTTGACAGGCTGAGCTTGCAAGTTAGCGTCCTTGTGCTCTAACACTGAAGCACACACAGCCAACTCTCAGATTACACACACTCAGACACACACACACACACACACAAACAGATCTGTGACAGACAGGCCAATCTTCCTGTAGCATAAGCCAAGGTGAAATAGCTAATTGGCGTGCAAGGTGCGAATCCTGTTTCGCTCCTTGTGCAGAGGATTGGGGTGACATCTTGCCTTTTTTATGTGCACCAGACGGCAGAGACTGACACAAGGCGAAACCCTACTGCTGACAAATGTATCTGATGCAAAGTGTGCATGCTCTGTGAAAGTACACACCAATCATTGTACTGTCACCATGCTATTTCTCCTTTTCATAACTGATCAGCTTTAGAAATCAGCTCCTGTAGGGAAGGGTTGCTTTCTAAAAAAAAAAAAAAAAAAAAAAAAAATGTCTTGATCTGGCTCTTTTGTTTTCTGTCTCTCTACCCCCCTCTGTGCTGCTCATTTCTCCCTGCAGTCATGCCCCGTTTTGCTGAACAAGTGGAGGTAGCCATCGAGGCACTGAGCACGAACCCCCCACAGCCCTTTGAGGAGAATGAGTTCATTGATGCGTCCCGTTTGGTCTATGATGGCGTCCGTGACATCAGGAAAGCTGTCCTCATGATAAGGGTATGTCCATTACCTCTCTGAGGGGAGCGAAAGGAATACACTTACTAAAATGACTTGCAATGTTTTAAATGCTCAGCAAGAGTCAGACAGAAATAAATGTGTTTGGAAATGCTGACGAAGGCCAAGTGAAGTAATTCTTTCTTGCTTCTGCTGTATATTTGAAACATTTTGATCAGATATTTTGTCAGTGCGGACATCTGAATAATTTGTTTCTTCCCCCTTTTGTTGATTAATGTGTCAATGAATCTGTATCCAGCTTACTTTAACATTTTTAGAGTTACAGTGATTAAATGCAGTTTTTTTTTGTTTGTTTTTTTTAAATAAATGAAGTATGTAAATGCATTAGACTTGGCTAGAATCTATGATCTCTGTAACCACCCTGACTCATGGGCCGCAACATAAAGACAGACCCCAGAGTTTACAAAAATGGGTGTTTTATTTCAATAAATGAATCACTTAAGTTGAAATGTATTCAAGGTAAGTGCAGAGGGGGGTAACATCTCCTTTTTTGTATCTCACAGTCACTTCCCTACATCTAGAAAGATGGTGTAAGTGAATACTACTGAGTTTAAGAATTCACATGTTACAGCCATTTTTACTGCCTAATTAATATTAATATTTTTGAACATTTTCATAATACTCCAGAAACTAGAAAGCCAGAAACCAGGCCCTTTATACATGGAACTTATGAGACTAAGTGATTCATTGGCCAGGTTGCAGCGCTTGTGAACTTCACCATGATTTATGAGGCAAATTGGTCAGACTCGCACCTTTTCATTTTTTGCCTGCTCATTCTCATTTTAGATACACATGTGGGACATTAGTTGGTAGGGCAAGCTGTCATGCTGCTGGCTATCAGGGACAATATTGAAAATTCTCTGATAAAAAGTATGTGTCCCAAGGGTTAAGAAAAATGGAATTGAATTTAGAAGTTAAATGGAATTCCCATTTAAAGCGACACATTGTGAGTCACACGGCTGTCACATGTTCTTTGTTTTATCAAGCTGGCAGAAAATTACTCAGTGTGTTGTGACTAAAATGCGTCTTAACAGCATGATACCAGCAGGTCTACTGTCTTCCATACCCACTCTGATGTACAGTTTCTGTATTTTTCACCCGAGCTGGCCCTTCTCTGTTCACCATGGTAATTCATTTATTCAGCTTTATGCAGGCTGGAAAGTTTCCCAGTGCAGCTGTGGAAAAAAATCTAATTATGGAAAATAATTTGATGTTGGTAAATAATGTAAAACAGGCAGCTTTGAACTGCCCGGGACCAACTGGCTTCATAATCCCATCCAAGTTCAATTACTTTCTGAAGAAACAACTTGGAGGATCCTTGCTCTCTCTGTTGTCTAACTTCGTAGTATGGGAGGCAAATGTGGGTGCCATGTGTAGTAGATGTTGTGCATGCCTTTTTTTGAATCTGTGTAATTTTTTCTCTTATCTAAGCTGGGCTATTGGTCCTTTAGAATTTTTTCGGCAGAGATCATATGCACAATCACAGGATTAAGAAACCAATTCTCCACAGTATTAAAATATTGAGTATGGCCTTGAGAGGAGTGTAGGGTTTTAATGAAAGTTCTCAAAAACATAGATTTGTTGCTCTATCTGTGTGCCCGTGCATGTCTGCAAGAACACACACCCACACACCCACACATACATACACACAGACTTTGGGTGAACAGATATAATGGAATATGTACTGTATGAAATTGAACAATGATTAGAGACAGAGCACTGTAATATTACCAGTGTTTACTGTACATTCACTCCAGACTAACCTGGAGCCAGGAAAAAATGAGGTGAAAACTTGCCAAAAATCATTTACTGACTCACCTTAAGCAAATGAAATTGTAAGTCATAATCCTATCTTATGCCTAGAATTGAACATAGGCCTAGAACTGATCGATTTTTCAATGCTTTAGCAGCACTTGAGCATTATGCAGCACCATGTTGCCCTCATTGCAGACAGCTTGCTCAGCTTTTTCTTTTTTTTAATGTTTGAAAGATAAAGAATAAATAAAGAATAACATTTTAATGAATTGCAACTATGAAGGTAACAAGGTAATGTTTCAAACATGGCATATCCTCAAAGAAAAGAAAGAAAACAAGCATTACTTGTGACACTTGTGCATAACAATTAGGGATGGGACAATATAAGATTTTATCACAGGTTGTGATAAAAAAAACAATCACTTAAAGTCGATTGTGGTAAATTTCCATCATCGAGATAGTCATAAATCGCGATAATTATGAATATCCTCACACGAGTGACGTGAAAAAGCTGTCTAGCTCGCTAACATACTGTCCTATATTGATTTCTTGATCTATTTTGAATTACCACAAAGGAGAGCCTGCATCTTTCCAGTCATTCCAAAATCCTAAGCCTGTCACCATGGCCGAGGGCTCGGCTCACCCATTGTTCCCACACAAAAAAAAGTTAAATGGGATGTGTGGAAATGCTGTGGATTTCAAAATAAAGAAAGACAGATGAGTTGCCAAACAAAATGTAAGGTTAAATGATTCCAGTATGTTTTAGTTACATTTTAAAAGTTTTGGGCATATTTTGATGATTATTGGGATAATATCATGAATTGCAATTATTTTGGCCAAGATAATCATGGCATGAAATTTTCATATTGTCTCATGCCCACCAACAATAGTCAAAAGTTATTCAAACCTCTACCCTTTCCCTCTCCGGTTGGGTAATGGCTTCTGTGTTGAACAGCATTGACAACACTGAGTTCTTCCCCTCTCTCTCGACTGTCATTCTCTCCATAGCCCAAAGCCATTAGATGGACAGTGTGTAACTGTGTATTGGACAAACAGATGCCCTTATTCATGCTCATTTCTGCTTTGTCAGACAGTGTCACCGCTGTTTTCTCTGTCATTTGACAGAGGACCTGAGTTACTGGTCAGGAGAGGGGTAAAATAGCAGCTCGATCCACTCACTGGATCTTCTCAGGCCATTTCCCCGTCTTTTGCATGCGTGACCCTACTGTTGAGAGAGCCTACTCTTATGTGCATGTAAACCATGGTAGTCGAAAGCAATGATGCAAGGGACTTGAAACCCCGCTGAAAGATGGTTGAATTATTCAGGCTTGATCTTGCTCTTTTAATTGTGTGGTATGTCTTCCTGTCATCAACTGCTGTATGTTGGGTGCAAGCTGAAACTCCCAGTGAGGCACTACACATTACGTGAATACAGAGAGACTTAACCTGTCTGTTATTGGGGATTTAGGCACAATGAGGTATGAAGGCAAGTAAAAGTGTCCTCTCTGTCATGTGTCATGTGATTTTTGCTTTCTCAGTCTCATTTCTCTCTCTCTCGCTCTCTCCCTGTCGGTATCTCACAGACACCAGAGGAGCTGGAGGATGACTCTGACTTTGAGCAGGAGGACTATGACGCTCGCAGCAGGACAAGTGTCCAGACTGAAGATGACCAGCTTATTGCTGGACAGAGTGCCAGGGTGAGTGAACAGTCACTTCCCAAAATACCACGCTTCTTGAATCTGCAACAGTTCAGGGCAAATAGGAACTTGCCCTATAACTTGAGAGGAAAATGAATTTCTCCTCAAGGCCAGGCAGCAACGCCGAATCCCTCATCTAAGTGACTGTAATATTATTGTTTCAGTAGTATACACAATGAGCTCAGGTGCAAATTGAACTGCATCACACCAGCACACTCACAGCCATTCCCTAGCGATACTTTAATAGACTGATCCAACTAGTTCCACTTATATAGCATGAAAGTCCATTTAAATTATCCTAACAAGTGGGATTATTTTAAATAAACGCTATTTGGGGATGGCAGGTGTAAAATTGCAATCACAAACAAAGAAGTAATTACCAAATCCCTTTCAGATGGCAGAGGGAGCCCAAAATACAGTACAGCGCTGTGCCAAGGCTTCAGTCGCCATCACCAGGGCTCTGAGCTTTGTGCACATTAGCGATTTTTCACTTGGGCCCAGCTTAAAGAACATTAAGAGGGTATCAGTGCTTGCTCCCCTCCAGCAACAGAGAGGCTTTAGCGGTGTGTTGCATGTTGAATGGATTGTGGATGGCAGGAGTGTGCCTTGGCCCTATGCCTCTCCCTGTGGCATAGGCCTGTTGTATACCGCCTAGGCCTTTTCACAGCCTGCACACATAGGGAGGTAATAAAGCATCTGGATGCAAAATGAGAATGAAACGTAACCAAAGCTGCTATTTGTTGCTAAATGCATTCAACCCCCCCAGATATCTATCCATATGATGATTTCTGCTCGGTAACAAGAAGAAAAGAAGGCCCAACTGAGAACCTAGGGCATTGCTAGAGGGCATAGTCTTTAAAAACACAGGTGAAATTTTTTTGCCTAACTTAAGGTAATCAACTCACCTCTTTTTCTCTCTCTCACTCATTTCTTCTCTTGCAGTATTTAGGAAAGCAGTGAACCCATGGAAGATGAAATCCCTGCTTTATTTTGAAATCTTGCATCACTTGTCAAAGCAATTTGAAATTCAGAGGAAGCCAGACCTTCCTGTCAAGATCATTTCAGTGCAGTGCAACAGAATGAAAATCAGTAGCATAACGCTTTGAATTTTGTTTAGATGGACTAAAAGCGGACAAGGGTTGGTGTCTTAAGTAGTATGCTATTTTACCAAGCAGTTATTCTGTTAAAAAAAAAAAAAAACTTTTTGTACTTAAGGTAAAATATACCTGAAATTATATCTTCATGCTTAACCAAAAATTTACACTGATTGATAAAATCTCAGTTAGACTACATTTATTTTACTGGTATTCTCAGGTAAACTGTAGAATCTAAGTTTGGTTTAGCGAGTGACTCAGTGTTTGAGTCTTGAATCTAAGTGACTTAACATTGTTAATCCTGAAGTAACTGACCATGGGTAACCATGGGTAACCATGGCTAAAAAGAAGTGATATAAATTAGACCCAGGCTCTGGATGCGCAGTAGCTGTTCCAGGATGACTGTGGGGGCCCACAGTGCATTTGCCAGGGCATGAAGTGCTGTGAGTGTGCCCTCCGTATCCTCCCACTGAGGCTCCCACTGTGTACCATTGCACTGCCATCTGAGCTTAGGCACACCAGCACAGCCACACAAAGGAGCTTCACAACACCAAACTGTTAGCTAGTTTTTCTGGCTCTCAACTCTGCTTTGAGTGGGCAGCTCTTCTTGGGAACATTCTGATGTCACAGCATGCCCCTTTGTCAAATGCTTTTACAGGAAGTGCAGGTTGGATTGATTGGATGACATGGCTGTGAATTGTCATGAGTGTACAAGCACACATGCTGTAAACTACTCAGAGAACTCTATGCATGTTTGCACATGAACAAATTCACAGCATTGTATCTCAGTGTATTTTCAAATAAGTGCTCGCTAACATTTGCACATTTAGCACACATTATCATGTAGGACATATTGTGCATCTGGCACACTGACAAAGCCTCTCACACAGTTCATTGATATCACCTGTTTTGCCACTTATAGACACTGTTATGCCCTCAGAGACTAAACATTTACACATGTAGAAGGCAAGCACATCCATAAAAGATGTGTTTGCTGCAAACCACTGGTGATCAGCCCAGTCGGCCCCAGCCTGTCGTGTCAGGATAAAGCTGCTGTCCTCTCACGGTCATGCCAAGTGCACGCTAGCTCTCTATGTTTCTATTCAAACAGACAAGAGGAAGCGTAATCCATTTTCTCCATAGGAGCTGACATGAGCACATTGAGGTTTACAGTCTTGATCCCTGCAAGCCACTCTAGTGAGTAGCTTGGGTATCACACACAGGACACAGGCATGATATTTCTCTGTCTCCCACTCTCTCTCTCTCTCTCCCTCTCTCTCTCGCCTTCGCTCAGGGTAGAAAGAAATCAAATCAAATCCAGGGCATTCCCAGGAGCCTTTGTTCCCAGTGCTTTGCCTTGTGTGGTGCTCTGCTTGTCACTTCCATTATACTTACGCAAAAAGCTAAGTTATTAGAAGCAAACATGCATAATGAGAGGGCTGCAAAACACACAAGGGAAGGAGGCCTGTTCACAGCGTCTCGTTCTATTAGAGCATGCAGACACAGTCACAAACTCTCCTTCTATAACACGCCACAGATCATGGACAGAGAGCTAAACACAAAGTCCCCCCCCCACCTCACCCACCCTCGTTTAACACAGTGATTGGATAACACTGTTGATAGGTCATCCATAAAATTGAACTCTGAGTGTCTGGGCAGTTTACTTCAAATGAAACAAATTAAAGTCATTTCAAGAAGCCGCGCTCAGTGAAGAAACCCGGAAAACGCTCTAATCCCTGCAGACGCAGCTGAGTCGCAGAGTGTATTGGCACAGCGCTCCCTCGGCCGGATTTACCACTATGTTAAGCTCCCATGGCCCGCTTCTTGTTGTTATCAGTAAAGTAGGGGAAGGGATTTAGGGATAAGTGAATTCTAGAGAGCAGGGGAGGGGGACTTCACCTAGTGCCTTCCTGTTCCTCTGACGTCCCAATTGGCTCATATGTTTACCTCGGTGCTGCAGCTTCTTCTTTTTTTTTTTTTTTGAATCTCTCTCTCTCTCTTTCTCTCTCCCTCCCTCTCTCCCACCTTTCGTTCTTTTTGTCACACCATTTTCAGATTGAATTGGAACACCAACCAAATCCCTCACTCTCTCTCCCCAACCTCCCTTGATCCTTAATTTTAGAAAAGGAATTTCAATTCAAATTGTTGAGTTTCAAGAGACTTTTTGCTGCCTACAGCTGTTTGGGAGAGCAATTCTTTTGGTCTAATCCATCTCATATATGCAGGAGGTGAGAAAAAAAAAAAAAAAAACACATTTTGACTGCACTTAGAAATAGCCATACCTGCTGCTCTCTGCTGCTCCGTGTGCAGACCCCCGTTACAACACTACTTACTGAAGCTATCTGGGATTCTGCTCCTCCTCATAGGCGAGCATGCCATTCTGACACCAGCAACATACTGTTCGGTATAATTAGAGATAAGTGAATAATTGATGCCTCAACAGTTTGGCGACGAGCAGCAAGGATATAATGATGACCACCCACCAGTCTAAGGGTCAGTGATGCCATGGTGCTGAGACAGAGACAAGACTTCATTTTACAGGGGTGCAATTATTCACTCTGATGAATTTCAATCTGCTCTCTCTGCCTTGTGGCGTTATGCAATCACCTGTGCTACTATATTGATTAGACAACAATTGTAGAACAACACAACCTACAGTATATTTTTGGCTGCATTTAACATAAACCTGTAATTAACCGACCGTGCCCGCTAATACAAAAGTGCACTTGGCTGAAACCATCAGTATGCTCTTAATTGTTGATTCTCCAGTAGCTCTGTGCTGTGTAAATAAATATC
>OMLB01034694.1:24948-71875 GCA_900302555.1 Myripristis jacobus | reverse complement strand
TGGCTAGAGCTTCTCTCTCTCTCTCTCTCTCTCTCTCTCCCCCTCTCTCTCTCTCTCTCTCTTTGTGTGTGTTTTGTGGTTATTTGTGCGCGCAAGCCCAGGTTACGTGGGTACGCATTCAAGTTATATTTATTTAGGCAATCACGTGATATCAGTGGCTTAAAAACACACAGGTACACACAACAATCATGAGAAAGTATTACTTTAAAGTATTTATTTGCATCGGATTCATTTTGTTAATTCTTTGGAACCCAATGAGCTTCATGTTGATTTTGACCTTAAACTTTTTATTTGACTGTCTAATCCCATTAGTCTTTTTGTCTTGTCCTCCCAATGCTTTCCCTTTGTTTTGTTTTCTCTGAACCACTGGTTCCCGAGTCTAATATTTACTGAGATTTACCTAATGTTGTATTTATGTTTGTATATTACATAACCCGTGTTGGATTTTTACCTGTTCTATTTTTTTCTGTTAATGTCTCTGCTAGTTTTACGATTAATGTTTCCGATCCCTCACCTCACACATACTGATATAGTAATAATATAACAGCAATTCTACAAGTGTGGATTATGTGATTTGACAATGAAAAACTTTTTTTGGGTCCTTTTCTGGTTCTGTTAATAGCTACTTAATTGTAATGATGTTGATGTATTTACTGCTCCTGTTGGGTATTCGGATAAATGCAAGGGCAAGTTTGATGAAGTTTCTTATTGATGTTTGTAGGGGTGTGTATGTGAGGTTAACAACTCCTAATCATACTCTATTAATAAAAGTTTGACATTGCATTGGAGATTGAGTGTGCAACCAAGTCTGTGCCTCACTTGCACATCGCATTTTGGAGGTGGCACCTCACTAATCTCCGTGTGCATCCCTGCCCTGCTCTTGTCCTTTATCTGCAGTCACAATGTGAAAATGGCCGCAAAACTGAAAGCAGAGTATGGTGCGGTGTTACACATGCCAGTCCTGAAGGAAGGGAAGGACAGAGTCTCACACATCAGCGGTGGCATGCATGGCCATCAGAGCTACACACTACCAGGTAATCATACCATCTGTGTTATGTCTTACATCAGCAGTGAGTTGATAGATATAACCAGGCATCACACTTTGCTTTTAAACAAGATCATAACACTGGACCGCAGATATTATTGGATATTGTTTAAAACTAGCCTTTCCTAATGGTGATGTTTTCTTGAAGCTGTATAAACAACTCACTGTGCCTGAATTTAATGTCTTTCACCAGATGACCCAGAATACCTGATCACTGGGACACACGCCTACCCCTCTGGACCTGGTGAGGACTAAATAAACATACATTGTGTAGATCTGGCTGTTTTGTACCAACTCACTGACCTACATATAGCACACTGATGTTAATGCTCTTGTTTCTTAATTCAACAGGAGTGGCCTTGACTGCTGACACAAAGGTGCACAGGATCCCTAGTGAGGGAGGAGTCCAGTCCCTGGCACTGGCCTTACCGCCCTCGCAGGCCAGGTACTCCACTTTCCTTTACTGTGTAGCACAGGGGTCGGCAACTTTTTTGACATGGAGTGCCAGTTTGAAATTCTCTTGTCAATGCCATAATCAACAGTAGGCTAAAACAAAGTTAAATTATGCTATGACACAAAATACAAAAACATTTCCAACACACCTGCACACACACGCATCTTTTAACCCCGCTGTTTGCTGATCTCTGCCATTTTCTGCCATTTTATCGACACGTCGCTGAACACTTCTTGCTGACGTGGGAATGTCCTTGATTCTTGACTTGATTGTTTCTTTGTTTGGCAAGTTTTCAAAAAGCATATCTTAGCAACTGGGAAAAGCCTCCGTAATTTATTCTCCATTGGTGAACGGCTTTCAATGCTTAGCAATGCAATGAGCAACGCAATAACTAGCTTCTGCGGCACAATTTTTAGCAGTGGCGAGGACACAGCGCGTTCAATCGTCTTTATCTGCTTGGTCTGTGAAAGCCGTCTGGTGCTTTGTCTCAAAATGTCTAAAAAAAAAACAACCCTGAATTTCCCCCTTTGGGATTAATAAAGTTTGATTGATTGATTAACATTTGACGTTCGGCACACAACATTCTCAAAACATAAAGTGCACATGGCACCGTTCTTCTGAGACACAAAACGACCCCTGGTGTAGCATTTGACTGGATGTTTTTTTTGTTTTGCTTTTTTCAAAGTTGCAATGTGGTGTTCTTTGTTTTTTTGTTTTGTTTTGTTTTTAGCTTTTCACTTCTCAATCATTTCAGTGAGGTCATGTGTTTCCTGCCTTGTCCCTGTTTTTCTCCTGATCATATCTACAGGGTTCAATAATGATAAATCACTTGTCCATGAGGGCAAGTTACTCTCTTTTCAATTTCATACTTGTTGCGGACAACGTTTTGCCTCAGTAAATTAGCCACTTGAATCTATCCCCTCTCTTGTAACAACTCCAACACCGAGAGAGGTGGACCAAGGTTGCACATTAACCCGAATCAAACCAATCATGTGTATAATAGGTCATCTCTTCTGCCATGAGTAGGTTGTATGTATGTATGTATTTATGTAATTTGAAAAGGTAACCACACTTTTGAAACCAAAAACAGGGAAAAACAGACCATCCTACACTTTTCTTCCACTTAATATTTTTCAGGTGACATTACCAGAATAAACAATATTCTATACCACAATATACACAGTTGCTGCCTGCAAATTGTGAAGTATTGTGATATAAACTCCAGGTTATTTCAGCCATCAGTGCTACTTTTTGGAAAACAGTTACTTCACATACATTGTAATTGCAGCTGCCTTCAGTAAGACCGGTGACAAACTGCATTTCATCAGATGTGTTTGTTTTGTATGAGTCAGAGTGTCTGTTTTCTGTGTTTTGTATGAGTCAAAGTGTCTGTTTTCTGTGTGTTTTGGTTATCTTTAAAGAAATATGTTTCAAAGAGGGCTTGTACAAAGTTAAATGAAATTATTCTGGGAAGAGCTGCATGCATGGTGCCAAGTTTTAACACAGATGCCAGGACTTTGTTGATTGCATGACAAACCGATTTAAAATGAGTAATGTATGTGGAATGCCTGTGTCACTGTGTCTGTAAGAGTTTTTAAAACAAACATTCAGTTGGGAACAGGTGAAATTCAGCTCAGGCCAGGACTTGGAGTAAATTTTATCATTGAACCCTGATTTCTACACAGTGTTGTTGACAGTGTTGTTTACTGTCAGGCAGGACGCCAGCCGCACTGCTGCCAGTGTTGGGGACATCCACAGACATGCAGGAGCAGCAGAGAGATCCCAGCCAAACGCTGTGGTAAGATGGAGCTGATTTTTTTTTTTTTTTTTTTCCCAGCACACAGCTGACCTCACATTTTGTTCATCTTTGCTGTAAAATCCCTGAAAGAAGTGCAGAATTCATAAGATACTCCCTTTATTTACTTTAGTCACTCATGGAAGGTGGAGGCACCAGAAACTCTGCGCTCATGAGGAAAGCACCAACCATGCCTAAACCCCAGTGGCATCCACCATGGAAACTGTTTCGGGTAACTACATTTTATCACTCTCTTACTATTCATACTGTTTTCCTCTTCATCCATAGATTTGCATCACACTGACAGTACACCCTGATGTTGATTTGTCACATGTTTGTTTGTCTGATGATTTTTGATGGTGGAATGTTTTATCCTGCAGGTCATCAGTGGCCACCTCGGCTGGGTGAGGTCCATAGCTGTGGAGCCGGGGAATCAGTGGTTTGTCACAGGCTCTGCTGACAGAACCATAAAGGTGAATGAAGACTTCAGTTGGTTAAGTCTAAGATGAGAATTTAATGGCAGAAAAATGACAAAGTTCTGCTTCCGCTCCTTAGGGATGGGACAAAATATTGATTTATCGCTATCTTGTGATGCTTCCTCTTGTGGTGCATTATTGATACACTTGAAGTATCGATGTTTGAGTTTTCAACTTTATTTGCACAGGTTCACATTTGCCTGCCTTTAGGTATCTGAAGTGTTCAGAAGATTAAAATACTGAAAATCGCAGTTGATTCCTGCTTATTGGGAAATTACTTTGCCTTTTCCAGGGTAATTTTTTTTAAATTGCAGGTATCATGATGTATCATAGCAGTTTATCTTATAATATATTGCATATTGCAGATTCCCACCCCTGTCACCCATGCAGAAAGAAAATGACTTCAGCTCTTAGAATTAATGTTATCAGGGAAGTCATATTCACAGGCTTCCTCGAGCAATATCAAACGCATTTTTATCAGTTTTACATGGCTACAGCTCTTCTTCCAGTTATATGTGGCTCTCTGAAGACGCTACCTCTGTGACTTTCTGTAATGGACATGATATGACTGGAAGGCTGTGTCTCTTGGCAGATCTGGGACCTGGCCAGTGGGAAGCTGAAACTCTCCCTAACTGGACACATCAGCACAGTTCGTGGTGTGGCGGTCAGCAGCCGCAGCCCCTACCTCTTCTCCTGTGGGGAGGACAAGCAGGTCAAGTGTTGGGATCTGGAGTACAACAAGGTAAGCCATCATAACAGAGTTGTGGACTCCAGACTGAAGGGCAAGGGCAAAAAGAAGAAAGAAAAGCTTGGACCTGTTTAGTAGTCGTTTAAAAACATGATCAAATTACTGTAAAACATTCCTCATTGTGTTCTTAAAACTCATGTTTTTGTTGATTTGTTGTATCTTCATATTCTCTTGACAATATCCACGTGTCAATTAGGTTATCAGGCACTACCACGGGCACTTGAGTGCTGTATATGACTTGGACCTTCATCCCTCCATCGATGTGCTGGTGACATGCAGCAGAGATGCCACAGCAAGGGTAAGGTCTGCTAGTTCTGTACACCTGATAACCAAATATAATGATGGCAGAGTTGTAATAAAGTCACTTTTAAAGTTTTTGAGTGGCTTTTCAGTACAAGGCATGTAGCTTCAAAACAGACTTCATTATCAGCCCAGTCAAGCTACATTAGGATACTCGAGAGCTGAGATCCAGTTGAGCCTGAACTGCCCCATACCTCTCTACCACCCTCTCACCGCTCTTTCCTCTCTACCACCAAGTCCGACATTTGGTCTAGTGGTAGAGGGGCACATGCTAATCGCTGCTCATAGCCCACTGGTCCTGTGTTGTAATTTTCTGTGCACCCAAATTCAAATGACATTCATTTTACCTACCCAAATGCACCACACTGAAGAAGTAGTAACAGAGACAATCTTTCAACCAGACGACTGCTCATGGGAGTGTTTACTTAATCCCACATTGTATCTTGAGTATGGTATCTTCAAGTAAGTTAATAGACCTTTAAGATTTGTTGTTCTTTGATTTCCTTCCTGGTTGCAGGTGTGGGACATCAGGACAAAAGCCAACGTGCACACCCTGTCTGGCCACACCAACACAGTGGCCACAGTAAGATGCCAGTCGGCAGAGCCACAAATCATTACTGGTAAGTAAAGTTTTCAGACTTCATCCCAGTTTGTGGATCATGTGTCATTGTGTTCGATCCCTCAGTGTTTCCTCTTAGCCTGTGGCCGGCTAGCTAGCTTTTTACCATCTAGTCGCAGATTGTCAAAGTGTTGTTCTCTTGCAGGCAGCCACGACTCAACCATCAGGCTGTGGGATCTGATCGCCGGGAAGACCAGAGCCACTCTCACCAACCATAAGAAGTCTGTCCGAGCGTTGGTGTTACACCCCAGACAGTAAGCAAGCTCATACTGTGTAATAAACCAGTGTCTGTTGTAATGTTTATCAGTATGACATAATCCCACAGGATAATAATTGTTTACATTATTTGTGACTAACAGTTATGATTAAAAAACATAAGGTTAAAGTATCAGTAACATCCCATTACTCTTTTTCTGTGGTTTACAGATACACGTTTGCCTCCGGCTCTGCTGACAACATCAAGCAGTGGATGTTCCCAGATGGCAACTTCATCCAGAATCTGTCTGGTCACAACGCCATTATCAACACTCTAGCTGTCAACTCTGATGGCGTGTTGGTGTCTGGAGGTATTAATAATCGGCCACATGGTCACCTTTTTCTTTAGTGATATTTTGCTTGACTGTTTTTGTGTAACGGACCTTGTTTTTCTCTTGGAAAAAGTGGACTTAAGAGATCAGAAACACCCCAAGCTTTTAGATGACTCATCAAACACATTTATCTTCTCTCTGCAGCTGACAATGGAACCATCCACATGTGGGATTGGAGAACAGGCTACAACTTCCAGCGGATTCACGCCGCTGTGCAGCCTGGATCCTTGGACAGCGAATCGGGGATCTTTGCCTGTGTGTTCGACCACTCAGAGAGCAGACTGATCACCGCTGAGGCTGACAAGACCATCAAAGTATACAAGGAGGATGACACAGCTGTAAGATACATCATTGTATTTAACAATGTGTAACTTTTACGTTCAGTTGTACAAATGTTTGAAAAGTCAGACATTCAGAGAGGTGATCATGTTAAAGAATGGTGCATACTGCACCTTCATAAATATGGACCAATTCACATTTCAGCAAACTGTCGTGAAAGTCAATAGAAATATGCAGTCAACAAATGTATCATATGTTAACTAAGGGTGAAATTATCATCAGTCTGGATCCATGTATTGATTACATGATCATGATCCAGTATCACCAATGCAAAGTCAAAATATTGATTCATATTGTTTTAAAGATAATGGTACGCCTTTATTTTGAAAATCCCATGAGATGTCTATGTGATCATTTCGGTCCAAGAGTGCGCCCTTCCTTCAAACTGTGAGCGCCAGGCGGGTAAAGCAGCAGCCAAGAATAGAATCTGAGGAATAATTGAGAAGTTTGCAAATATTTTGGATTTCAGGAAAAAGACCATCAACAGATAAAACACATGTCATCTGCAAACAATGCATTTACGAGATAAATCGAAACCATATCACGGCAGATTCTGTCATATCAGCAAATATATTTTGTGCAGAAAAATCATTATTATAGCATATTGTGATGAAACTTGTGATTTACACCCCTAATTATAATCCTTTTTTCTCTCTTGCAGACAGAAGAAAGCCACCCAGTCAACTGGAAACCAGAGATCCTTAAGAGGAAGAGATTCTAAAGATCGTTGTGTTTTGTTTCGTTCATTTCATTCATACTGTCACAGAAACCGTCTTGAAAAATGTTGCTGTAGATGTACCCCTAAGTTTTGCAGGGCAATGCTTACTCATAAGACAGACCCTTCCATAACAAATACTACTTTGATAGTCACCGCCACCTACTGGGTAGAAGAAAAAGTTCATCCAGTGTTCCTCTATTCTAAAAACCATTTGCATTCTTCGTTGTATGATGTCAGTCCAATAAAGCTGCCGTCTTGGACTGCCAGGAACCTCCCAGAATGTTTGTTCTTGATGATGACGGCTCTGTGATTGCTCTGGTCCATCTGGTCCACCAACAGCAGCCACTCCTCCGCCTCAGAGGGCCTGGCTGTCGAGTACACGTGGTCCCCGCTGGGGTCAAAGCCTGCAACGGGACAAACAGTGTGTCCTCTCTGTTTGTAATGTCATGCCCTGAAATGATTTGTTTTGTAGTGACCCAACAGACTCGCCAAGTGTACATACAGGGAATTAAAATGGCCCTTTCTCTGGCTTACAATGTGATGTTTATATTGCTACATTAATAAAGAGAGCATTTTTTTCACATCCTTCCTGTTTTTGTTTTTTTTTCGTAGTATTAAAAATGAATTGCAATACTTACCAAGGTATCTGTTGGTGACAGTGTTCCGGTAGTATTTATAGCCTTTACCCTTAATTTCTTCCCAGTATCCGTGTCCCCCAGGTGTTTCCTGCAGCTCCACTGTATTCCTGGTGTCAATATCTGGATGCAAATGCTGCTCGCCTGTTGAACCAAGTCAACCAAGTCATGGTTTCAATTATATGGCACAAGGTATTGTATCACCTTGCTTTCATGAATTGTAGATTAATATACCTGCCTTGGGGCTACAGACTGAAATTAGCTATTTAGGTTAAACATCTCTTGAAGTTTGGCTCGTGATTGAATAAATTTAATAAAATAATGAAAGGCTACATTGCTAAGTTTCCCTGAGTCAGCACAGCATAAGTAAAACCTGAGAGTTGCAGGTTGTATTGGTGATGCAGTGTTCATGTCCATAAGAAAAGACTGGCCCATATGTCTACCTGAATCATGGATGTAGAGCGCTGAGAGAGCATGGCGAAAGCTGCGGCCTGGCTTTTTCTTCAGGTAATGTTTTGGGGACTCGGGCTCATCCACCACCTCAGGCGGAGGTTCCTCCACAGCCAGGAGGTTACATGCGTTAAACATGATCTCCTCTTCCAGAGACTGAAGACACCTCTCAAAGTGTTCCTCACTCCTCTCTGCATTTCTGGAAGATTTCAGGATTGAATGTAGTTGAATAAAGAGTGCATTCCCCTCTAAGTTGTCATGCAGTAAAAACATGTAAAGTCCAGTTCACCTCTGGAAATAAATGAGAACTCAGTTAAGGCTGTCCATGCTTAATCACAATTTTGCATGAGTGGAGCTTCATTATCAAAAATATCCCTTAATTCAATTTTGGCCTACTCCACAAGCAACATGTGCTATATACAACTGTGTGAGTGATGGAGCCCTCAAGCCTAAAATAATTTTTCTGCCCCCTGAGTATTACATTGGTTTTGTCTCTGTTGTTTGTTTCCACCTTCAATTCCTTTAAATCAGCAGTGTAAATAGTGACCAGTACTCACCTGAAGTCCACCCACAGCAGGCCTGCGGTGATCAGTCCCAGCCACTCACTGGCCTCCCAGTTCCTGGCAAGCATGACTGGCACAATGATGACCTCCCTGGTGTCAGCGTAGCTCAGCTCTTTCTTACAGCTGCGTGAGGCCTGGTAGGCTGGAGTCATGAAGGGACAGATCACTACAGCCTCCTCCACACCTGCAGCCATTCTAATAACACACACATACACACATAGCTTTTATCTAAACCAGGAGGGTACAAATCTTTGTACGTACATGCAAGGTGTGAAGAAGACGTATCTTAAAAGGACTGCACTCACGCATCATTAATGTTGCCCGTCACCCCTCCTTCGATGTCCATCCACACCGGCAAGCCATCATCTTTGAGGCGGTCGTAAATCTTTTTCACAAGAGCTTGGTCATCCCACTGGTAGGAGAGCATAATATGAGCTGGCATTTTCTCTTTCCCACTCAAAGATATGAAAACAGGTATACAGTGGCACGCTCTTGGGCTGCAGTTTTTACAGCAGGTGGTACTCACAGTTACTGAGGTGCCTCCCACCAGACAATGGGGAACTTGGTAGTTGCGCTGCTTGTTTACCCAGGTGTACATCTCAGGTTACATCTGTTGCTTGGTTACACTGCTTGCAACACTGGATGGACGCACGCTATACTATACCTGCAGGAGGAAAAAGGGCGTGTTAATGACATTCATAGAGACCCAAGAATGGGTTAGGTTAATGTTAAGTGGAAGGATTGGTTTTATACAGGTTTGAATTCTGTGCAGCCGACAATACATGAATGCTGACAGAGACTATTTAATAAACCAGTACTGATATTTTACTAAGTAGAAGTACTGCTGAAAAAATCTATTCAAGTAAAAATAAAAAGTGGCTAATTTAAAATGTACTTGGAGCAAAAGTTGAGTTATTTTTTCCAAAACAATAACTGTGTTACTGTAGGTGTGATCTTTTGCATGCAGTTATAAAAGGATGAGAGCACATGGTTCAAACTAGACTCTTTGTAAAAGTCCACACTAATTCCACATTTTTTGCCAGTTGAGTCGAAATGGTCCTCACTTTCATCGACCACCACTTTTCATCATGTAGCTTTTATTAGAAATATGGAAATGACAAAAAATAGAACCAACAAAGTAGAACCAGGTTTCTCTTCTCATCTTTACTGACTGAGACTGTTCATGTTCAACACCGATCTTTGGTTCTCTGTAATGGATGTGATTTAAAATGTAGTGAAGTGCAATACCCAAGAAAAAAAAATGTACCTCAGTAAAAGTTAAATTACTGACTATAAAAATGCACCATGAAGCTACTCAATTACAGTAACATGAGTAATTACTTGCACTGGCACGAGGTATGATGTTAAAGGTGTGTGTAAGTTATATGTACTCAGTCTGCTTTACTGATTCATTGATTGAATAGAATGAAATAGGAAATGAAACTGTTGTCTAGCAATGTTTGCAATCGCCTCTAGAGGGCGCCACCGCCTTACCTGAAACTTCAAATGATCTCATTCAACCGCATGTTCATTTGATTTATTCTATATCCACGTAAATACCACTGTTTTAGCCAGGGGATTTTAAATCAGCCACAGGTTTTGGGATATTTTCCACTACCGTACACGCTGCATACATTTTCATCCATCTCTTCCCTACTTTTCTTGCCCACGCCGTGATTTATAACAGGTGAACATCGCATATATCAGCCAGCAGCTCAGCATACGTGTGTCGCCGCACGTCAAGGTAATCTAGGGGTAATTAAATCTTGGGCAATAAGGGCCACAGATGGAGCTGAGCAGCCTGGGACGATGGCCTACGAGGAGGAGGTGTGCCAAGTGCGCACAGCGGACTGCACCGTAGCCAGAAGGCATGTCAGTGCAGTAATGTGTGAACGAGGCCAAGAGGTTTACTTTAGGAATCTATTTCTGTGGATTTCCACGGTCCCAAGTCACCTGGCAAACTGCTGATGTTATAATGTTGGATGGAGAATAACGACCGACCGTCTCCCTGCGCGTAAAAATGCATGCTGCGTTTACCTGGAGTTATGCTTTGTTTTGTTTTCTTGTCTTTTCTTTTGAGAGGTGGTGAGTAAGGAGCGGCGGGCACGGAAATATGTAGGGTCACCTCGACATCAGAGCTCGCAATGTGTAAAGGAGGAATGGGTCGCCAAAATGTAAGAACTTTTCTCCTTCAGACACTTGTCGTGTCGTTGTGCGCGCCAGCGCTCGGACAGGTGTACAACCTGACGCTCTCTGTTGAGGAGGGTTTGCCCGCAAAAACCATCGTTGGAGACATTGGAGCAGCTTTAAGTAGGCCAAGCACTGGGTTCTTCATCTCAGAGAGCAGAGACTCGTATGTTTTCAGGGATTTGGAAATAGATGCGGACACTGGTATCATTTCTACAGCCAAAATTTTGGACAGAGAAAGTAGAGATAAATATGAATTTGTGGCAGCCACCCTTACAGGTGAGATGATAAAGGTGAAGATAGTGGTGAGAGATGTGAATGACCATTCTCCTGTATTTTCATCTGAGAAGGCTGACCTAGAAATTTCAGAATTAAGCCCCCCCGGGACCCGCTTTCAGCTTGAAGGTGCTAAAGACCAGGATGAGGGTGAGCTTGGAACCCAAGGATACAGGATTGCTGAAAGTGAGATGTGGGAATTATTCAGCATTGAATATCGCAATGTATCTGATAACCCCTTCAACCTTGACCTGATCCTTACAAACAAACTTGACAGGGAGGTAAGGGACTCTTATTCCCTGACGATTGAGGCATTCGATGGGGGGATCCCTGCCAGGACAGGACGGCTTCAGGTGAACATTCACATCTTGGATGAAAACGACAACCCACCCGTGTTCAACCAGACAGAATATCACGCCTTGGTTTCTGAAGATGCCCCGGTAATGTCTGTTGTGTGTCAGGTGCTCGCCACAGACCGTGACCAAGGTGATAACAGCAAGATCACTTATGAGATAAACAGGCGCCAGGGTGACTCAGATGAGGTTTTCTCCATCAATGAAACCACCGGGGTGATCTACCTCAATAAACCACTTGATTTCGAGACTCAATCTTTTCACGAGTTAATCATCAGCGCGAGGGACAATGGCGCTCAGCCTGAGTACAGCAGCACTTTTGTAGGCGTCAAGGTGCTTAATATCAATGACAACAGCCCCACTATCAATATTCTGTTTCTCAGTGAGACAGGGGATGCAGTGGTGCCAGAGGCAGCAGGTATTGGGGAGTATGTTGCCCGAATATCAGTGTCGGACCCTGACTTTGAGGAGGGGAGGATTGCAGTCACTCTTGAGGATGGTGATGGGAAATTCACCTTGAAGCAGACTGATGATTTCCTCTATGCCCTGTGTGTCAACAGTGAACTAGACAGGGAGGAAAAGGATCTGTATGAGTTAAAGATCCGAGCATCTGACTACGGGAGCCCACCTTTGAGCAGTGAGAAGGTCTTTCTAGTGAAGGTTGCAGACACCAATGACTGCCCCCCAGTCTTTGAACAGAGTGTGTACACCATCACTGTAGCTGAGGACATTCCTCAGGGCAGTTCCCTCATCCAGATGCAGGCTCAGGATGCAGATGACGGTGTCAACTCAGACATCAGCTACTCTATCCTGACATCTGAGCGGGGCAGCCAGCTGGTTAGTGTTGACCCAAAGTCGGGCCTGGTCACCACAGCAGCCACACTGGACAGGGAGACAGAGGCAGAGCTGTGGTTTCTGGTGGTGGCAGTGGATGGAGGGGAACCAGCTCTGTCGTCCACAGCTACGGTCACTGTGGTGATTGAGGATGTAAACGATAACGAGCCTGTGTTCCAGCAACAGCTGTACAGTGTTTCCATCCCAGAGCACACCAGGATTGGAAGCTGCTTTCTGCAAGTATGTAGGGATGCATTCATTTTTATGCTCAAATGTGTGAAATCAAAGAATTCTCTCAAACATATCAACTAGCGAGGTTCTAAATATTTGGGCCATCTGTGCAAAACATCTACTACTGTGGACGTGCAACCTCTTTCTCTCTCTTGCTCTGTCTTGTAGGCATCTCATAAGACAAAAGTGCCCTTCATTCTCCCTATGCACAAAGCCAACAGTGTTCTTCCTAAAGGCCCTGGCTGCTCATTGCACACACACACTCACACCCACATATACACACACACCCTTTCCAGCTCAGCACTGCTGTCTTTAATATGACAGATGTGACGCCTGGTACCACCTTCCTTGCCTGGCACAGGCTGAAGCGCATTACAACAGAAGCCTTAAACTCTAAAGCCTGATCTCTAAACAGAAATAACATTTCACACTCAGGTCAATTCAGTGCAGTTCGCAATTTAAATGCATCTGATTGCTCAAGCCCTGAACAACCATTCCTATGCAGTTAGTACTGGAGGCAATATGCTGCTGAGACACTGGTGTGTATAAACTCTGCCAGTAGTAATGAGGTCAGAAATGAAGAATTCAGACTAATTGCAATCAGGCTGTATTTGCATGTAAAACATTAAGGGAATCAGAAAAGCACGCAAAGTCCATTTGGAAGAGTTTAGGATCCATAGAAACTATGTAGATGCCACAGAGGCAGGAAGATACTTTGATGCCAGTGAGAGGTATTTTTCTGTTTTACTATGTGTAAAGGAAACAACAGCAACACGGGAACTCTACCAACTACAACTGCATATAAGATATTCTAATGCTTAGAAAATACACTAGTTGTTTATGAGACCAAAGGGGCTCAGTTCTGCATTAAAATATAGAATTTGAATTGTCATTTTGCATATTAAGCGTGCAGCACAGGAGAGATTTTACAGTGTGTTATAAACCTGTATGAGAAAGCATAAACTGGGTTGTGAAAACATGGACACATAGTGTAATCTAAGATATAACTGAGGTTCAAAGGCAGGTTTCTTTCTTACTGTTGCAGACCTTGACCCCCTCGCTCTGAAAACCTCCTCTGATGTGGGCTCATAAAGTCCAAGATGATATCGCCTTTATGACTGGAAAGTGATAGTAAACTGGGAGTCAGTCACAGGTATTCAAAGACATGAAAGCAGTTCTGCAGGATTTAAGGGATGCCGCTGAGATGTTTGACTGTTTCTTGTTTTCCACTGCAATGATAGTCTTACCCTGAACTGTGGGTTTTTTATGGTTTTATTATGTTGATCGTCTCTGGCACAGCAAAGCTATTATTTCGACAAAAGATTATTAATAGATGGTACATCTATCAAGTATTTTGGCTACAGTGTTTAAGAGATTTGTTACTATGAGGGTTGAAGAAAGATATTGCAAAAGAAAGAAAGTAAAATGTATGGTGCAAATTATTTTGGAAATTCATTTTCAACTACATGCAATCAAAGAGTAAAGTAGTGAGATTGAGCAGTGTGTGGCATACAGGCCTGTGTTTCCAGATAGACTCTAAAATAAGAAAGATAGTCATCACTGTGAAGTCAAGTAGCAGATATCGCCAACGACAGCCATTGCACAGAAGCTGACAGTGTTTTGGACTTCATACTTGTGTTTTCCCATGATAATTAGGTAACACCAAAATAATATGCGATTTTGTCCATATAGTGCATCCCTCATAGTTAACCACAACTAGCTGTGCAGGAGACCAAGAGGCCCTTTTGCACTGTGCTCCTGTGGGATTAGCATCAATGTTTTCAGTTCTAGCTAACGCTGTCCACTGTCCTGATGTACTGTACCCAGTTAATACCAACTACTTAAATGCAAATAATCAGTGGAAGAAATAAACCAGCTAAAGCATGAGTTTTTGTGTCAAAGTTTTGGATCAAACTGTAGATTTTGGTGTCAAGTTGCACAAAACTCACTAACCTTTAATAGTTGTTCATTATTAATAAGCTGATGACCAGATAGCAACCATCTCATAGAGGAAATAGAGTATCTGCAATATGATTTCTGACTACCATCTTTTGATCAAACTGCTCATGAATACAATTCTGTCTCAGCTTGAACTCATGCTCTGGAAGAAAGTGTCCAGTCCACATAATGTCCCAAAGACAATATCGATCCTCCTCTTCCACCAAGCACAAATTATACTGCAGACATTTTCATGAAGATTTCAAGATGATCTTCATTCGTCATCAGCCTTATCCTTCACCCAGCCACAGAGGCATGGGGGTCATTCTTATCCTTATCTGACAACAGCAGGGTGTCACACGTAAAGAGGCTCGCTGTCTTCCTCTAGGGCTGTCAGGATGTTTGTGTGACTCTTACCAGATGGCAAGCTTTTATTAGTAAAACTGAGACACTTTACATGCCCTACATATTATTTTCCCAATGTTTAAGGTTGGTGTTTTATTTTATTACGCTGAAATCTTTATGAGAGGAAAATACAGGTATTTCTTTGTTTTTCAGGTTGTTGCCACAGATGCAGACAGCCCTGAGTTTGGTACCCTGCGCTACTCTCTGTCTGACGGTTTCGACAAGCCAGACAAACACCTGCTCTTCCAAATCGACCCACAGACCGGAGAGCTGTGTGTCTCTGAGGATATTGACAGAGACACAGGACACACAACCCACGACGTTCTAGTGAAAGCTGAAGATCCAGTGAGGGGGCTTTTATTTTGATATGCCGCATAAGGGGGCTTTTCAGTTTTATAGTTTGATTCCAAAGCTTCAACAATTTGAGCATGGCAAAAATGTATGACTTGCTCCATTCTCAATCATCAGGGAGGGCTGAGTGTGCAAACCTACGTGCACATTGAGGTGGAGGACCTCAACGATAATGCTCCAGTGTTCAACCCTGAGCAGTACGCCACCAGCATCAGCAGCCACGCACAACCCGGCACAGAAATCCTCAATGTCATCGCCACTGACCAGGATTCAGGCAGGTTCGGACAGGTCACCTACGAGCTCCTTCCTGGAGACCTGTCCACGTTGTTTTCACTGGATAAAAACACAGGTAGGCAAGCCAAAGTTTCTCTCAGTTTGAGTATCATCCAAGAAAATGAAAATCCCGGACAGGACATTCATGTAGATATATAAATGAATGAATCTAAGCCTCACCAAAAGATCACATAATACAGTTAATAAATACAGACAGTGTGGGTAATATTTTAGAAAGTCATTCTCTGTAATTGTCTGTATCACACCTAAGCCTACTGTTTGGACAGCAGTAATCGGGTTGAACAGCTTACAAAGCCCCCGTAATCAAATCAGCTGCTTGTACTACACACAGCATTAACAGAGAGCTGTAGTATTTAAAAATAGAGAAAGAAGTGAATCAGTGATTATGCAACATTTTAGTAGTGATCCCATGGAGAATATGTTTTCATAAGTGTTAAGTCAATGAATGCATCTTTTTTTTTTTATGAACTGCATCTAAATGAAGCTTGGATTCAGTGACTTACACAGCGAGACATGCCACTTACAACCAAACACCAGTCTTAACTACCATGTGTCCTGTGAGACGTGCAGTCCTGCTAATTCTGGGACAAACAACGACTTACTTCATGTAAGCCTTTGTGATATGATTGCTGGTGTCACTTCACAGTAGGGCTGCCTGCCTTATATCCCCTATATCCTGCCCTATATCCCCATTAAATGCCCATTGGCTATAACAGCAAATAGTCAATAAAATACATTTTACAGAAGTACGACAACCCTTTCTAAAAATGTGTCTTTTGAAGATGTACTACCAGCACATTAAGGTTTTGATCAACTAAATGTCAGCCATTGATTTTATTCCCCATCTGTACCTTGCTCCAGGGGCTTCCTTATTAAGTGACCCTTCCCTCCATGGGCCTGTAAGGGAAATTTAGGTGGCAAAAATTTGTTAGTGTCTGAGCCATCTATCTTCACACAGACTGTGTACCAGAGAATTCTGCCTATACCATAATAATCATAAGTAGCAATCTGAACAAAATCAATCATCAATTCATTCGAAGGACTTTACCACGATGACAAAATACGTAAGCATTGGGTCGATTTTGCTAAGAGAGCCTTGGCAGTAAAGCTAAATGTTGGCTCTATTTCTGTCCTTGTAGGGGTGCTTTACCTAACCTCGACACTGACCCACCTGGGCACTGCCAGTGTGAAGCTCTCCATTACAGCTCGGGACAGCGAGGGCCTGACCTCAGCCAGGCCTGCAGAGGTCACCATCAACGTCGTGCGCAGCGCCCAGGCTCCAGCTGTGTTCCAGAGGTCACGCTACACCTTCACTGTGTCTGAGGACGCTCAGCCTGGCAGCTCAGTGGGCACAGTGGAGGCCATCAACCCAGCCAGTGAGTGGAGCCACTGTTCATGCACCCATATTTTACCAGTATTTGGGGGTTGATGAGAAAGCTGTTACCATTATTGCATTTAGAGTACGGTTTGATGGTAAAAATAAACTTAACAGATTTGTTTTTCAGTTCTTGATTCGGAATTTGTATTTTTTTTTTTTTTATTAAAATGGCATTACTTTACCACTTACTTTAAAATTGCATTAATTTTTCTAACACATTTTCTTGCATTTTCAGTTTTCTAGTGCTATTTTTAAACAGTGTACATCCTAAGTATGCTTGAAAAAAAGAAACAGATTTATAGTTTATTTATAGAGAAGCAGTCAAGAGTGCATTTTAAATCAGTGACTGACAACATACTTGACAGCAGAAGCCATATTACCATGGCGTGTTTGTGAAGTGGATAACACAAAAGTGCTGCAGTTTGTACTTTTACTAAACTTTGTAATATACCTGTTTTCTTTTTTAGGTCATTTGAAGAAACAAAGTTATTAATTACTTTCAAAAATAACTTTCTCCAACAGCTGATTTCCATTAAGGCAGGAGTGAAGGAGAGCTCATCATTGTGACAAAAAGAATTAAGTGAACTTTGTTACAGCGACTCAGTCCTGCTGGATCTCACTGTAAAAATAAAGAGGAAAGTAGTAAAGAATTAGTAATCTCATTAGAAGTAATCTCAAATCTGTTTTATCAAATGAACAGATGACAGATGACAAAGGGTTTAACAGCTAACCCTTATCAAATCAGTATATTTAGAGTGACAAAGATAGCTTGAGCATGCACAGACACCTGGAATAAGATGTCTTATTGTTATTATAATAGATCTTTTTTTTCACAGCAGCCATTTTGACATGAAATAGCAGGTAAAAAGAGGTGCTGCAAATGACTTTTTTAAGGCTCTCTTCCATTTAGTTTTACCAGAGTCTTTACAGCGAACCAGCATGCACAATACCTGGACCCTGGCTCTGTTAGACTGTAATATAACCTTAATTAATGTCATTAGTAGCCTCAAAAAGAGTGCTATGAAAAGGATCTGTTGTATTTGTTTTGTGCTATCTTGTTTGATTGAGATTGCATTAGCTCTCATTCTTAAGGTTAATCAAACTTGTTTAACATTAACCGGAAAAAATCAACATTGTTTCACATCAGGAGCACTAATTGGATTTTGGAAAGGAGCAAATGAAATACATTAGCTTGCATTCTGTGTTGTATAGTATTTTAGCTCCCCTAGAATGGAGTGTCCACTCTGTGGAGCAATTCCCCAGTTTTCCCAGATTATCCCTGGCAGGCCACTCGGTGCATCACTGACTCCACTCAGTCCCTTCAGCAGCCAAATCATTCAGTGGCAATCAGCCATCATTCAAGGATGTCTAACCAATTAACAGATTAACACTTCAACTTAAACCAGGAAACATGGGTGTTGTGTCGAGTAGCCTTAATTCCTGTGGAGCTTAACTGTTCCCTGCTTCTTACAGTAGTTTGCAGTCACAGTTTAAATGCAAAAACACTTGAAGAGGATTAAGGGATCCTCTGACTTGCCGAGTAATTACTTAATGTTACCCATGTATGTGTGTGAGTGTGCATGTACCAGGTATTACAAATGTTGTGGGGATGTAAATCTGTTACAAAGTTATGTTCTGGGGACTCATCCCCCTTATGGGGACAAAAAGCAAGTCCCCTTAGTGAGAATCATTAATTTTAGGTTCAAGACTTGACCCTAAAATTAATTAGACTGACATGCTGACCAATTATTCGCACTATCTCTGACTAGAATTTATTTGTCTTTTCAGACTCTGTGGAGCCTGTCTCCTATCGTATCTCCTCTGGAGACCCTCACGGCTTGTTCTCAGTTCACCCTGAGTCTGGCCTGATCATTAGCAGCCAGCCACTGGACCATGAATCCCAGCCCTACGCTCTGCTGGTTCTCCAGTCCTACACTGGCACCTCTCCTGTTTACAGCACCACCCAAGTCAACATCACCATTGTTGATATTAACGACAATGCCCCTGTCTTCCCCAAAGTCAGTGACACGGTCACAGTGTCCCAGAACACACTCCCGGGGACAGTGCTGTTCATAGCCCATGCACATGACTCAGACAGCGGTGCCAATGGGAGGGTGCACTATTACCTAATGCCAGGGGAGAGTGGCAGCAATGGTGTTTTTGTTGTTGACCACATCCTTGGAACTGTAACATTAAATCAAAGTTTACACTACGATGCTCAGCAAAGGTACATCCTTGAAGTCATGGCCAAAGATGAAGGGGAACCGTCCCTTAGCTCCTCCTTGACCCTCACTGTCAACATAGACCACACTACTGCTGAGGAGAGCCTGGCATTCGAAACCTTAGTCTACCAGGTGGAGATAGGAGAGGGATACCGGAAAGATGCACGGGTCATCCAGGTCAGGGCGCACCGAAGTCGGGGAACTCACTTATCTAACTCAGGCCTCACATACTCCTTGGAGCCAGAAGGAGGGTTCCCTCTGCCTCCCTTTCGGGTTCACCCGCAGAGTGGATGGTTGTATCTTTCCCGCAGCCTGGACTATGAGACGGAGCCCATGTTTCGTTTCAGAGTGCACGCCACAGCCAGCGACGCTATGCCAACCAACACCACAGCTACAGCCACTGTAACAGTGCTGGTGCTGGATGCCAATGACAATGCCCCAGTGTTCAGCAGTCAGGTCTACTACTTCACAGTGTCAGAGGGGCCAGCGCCTCAAGGTCTGGTGGGAACAGTCAAGGCTGTGGACAAGGACTCTGGGAAAAATGCTCAGCTGTCCTACATCCTGCTCTCAGATGGGAAGCACTTCCGCATCGATGCCAAAACAGGTAAAACACTCACAGTGGTTACACCAGAGTGGTAAGATATTGCATTCATCTGTGCAGCATCTCTACCCGTCACTGTCTTCACTGCACCCATCCAGGAGAGATAATCAACTGGGTGGCACTGGACCGGGAGCACCACAGCCAGTACACTCTGAAGGTGATGGTGACAGACCAGGGCCACCCACGCCTCAATGCCACCACCACTGTTCACATCCTGGTCACCGACATCAACGACAACCCTCCACAGTTCATCCACCTGCCTGCCACCAAGGAGCTCAGTGTTCAGGTAGACGAGTTTTTTTCACTTTACTGCATGAATCTACATGTGTGAGTAGACATTATGATTCTAATGAGAATGTTACAAGGTGGGAGAATTTACAGAGAAATCACAGACATGTAGACAAAACCAAATAGAGCTAATAACATAGGACTTAAACCTGGGATTATCAGGTTCTAGTCTAGTCTAGTGTAGTCTATTCTATTATACTGGCTTCTCTTCCCTCACTTTAGACAGTTTAAGGCATGATGATAAAACTTTTTCATAGAGAAGTGGCATCTAAAAGAGTAAAGTGATGAGCTGATTTTTGTGGGTTTCTGTGGTGTTAGCCACAGATAGAAAATGTATCACCAGCACTGAGCTGTGAAAAAGCAAGAAACACACAAGATAGCACTGGTGTACTTGTACTAGTTGTGTGAAATGTGTTTATGTTACAGTGGACTTGTTTCTTGCTCCAATGCTCATGCTCATTTATTTGTTGCAGACGTGGGCTGGCCTACAGGCTGGATCCTTGGTGACAAATGTGTTTGCTAAAGACTTAGATGCAGGAGAAAATGGAACCGTGACCTTCTCCTTGATCACAGGTCAGTAGTGAATCTTGTGTTTGTGATGAGCCTCTGAGTTTGTGTGGCATAAGCCCCCTGTATTTCTTTCATTTGGTCTTGAAGATGACGGCCTTGGAGACTTTGAGATTGATGCTCAGAGTGGAGACGTCAGAACTACGGCACTTTTCTCCCACAACACTGAAACACACTACACTCTGAAAGTGACTGCTAAAGACAACGGACCCTCACCTCTGGAGGAGACTGCAGTCATTCACATACAGGTACAAACCTACTGCATACTTTGATTCCTATGAGTGATGAGTTAAAACTGAATATTTAGCTCATCGTGAATGACAGATTTGATAAGTAGTCTGTGTATTCAATAGTGGCCATCGATGCTCGTTTTTATTCAGATTTCTGGCATATGAAAATATACTCTGTTTCAGTTTTGAGTCTTTAAAACTCTTGAATGATTTTGTGTGATTATGTAATCTCCAGGTTCTTGGAGTCGAAGCTCACTCTGGCAACTTTGAGCAACCAATTGTAAGACGCTTTTCGGTGAGAGAGGACATTGAGCCAGCAACTGTTATCGGCTCTGCCCGCATTTCAGACACAGAGAAATTCCAGTATTCTATCGCTGAAGGTGATGGCGGTGTTCACTTCGGCATTGACACCTCCTCTGGTGACATATATATCAACCAGCCGCTGGACTATGAGTCTGCCATGCAGTACTTCCTGGTGGTACGTGCTGAAGATGCAGGACTCGCTCCCACAATGAACATGTCTGTATTTGTTAGTGTGATAGTGGAGGATGTAAACGACCACACCCCCTGGTTCCCTGAGAAACTGGTCACCTTTGGTCTCAGGGAGGACGCTCCAGTCGGTTCACTGGCGTTTGCCTTCCATGCCAAGGATGCTGACGGAAGCTGGTCTAACAGTGCCCTCCGCTACTCCTTGACCTTTGACCCTGACTTGGGACACTCCCAGTCATTGCCATCCTTCCCCTTTGAGATCGACCCTCACACAGGCAACCTGACCGTAGCAGCACCCTTGGACCGTGAGACCACCCCGAGCTTTGCCTTCACTGTAACTGCCACTGACCAGGCGAAGAGGAAGGTCGACCAGAAACAGACATCTGTGACAGCTCAGGTCTTCCTGCTGGATGTGAACGATAATCGCCCAGTGTTTATATCATCAGACACAGTTCAGGTGCTGGAGGACACAGAGGTGGGGAGTCTGCTGCATCATGTTGTGGCTACAGATGGAGATCTGAGTGAAAACGGCTGGGTCTCCTATATCATTGTTGCTGGTAACAAGAAGGGATTCTTCACACTGGAGGAGAAAACAGGTATGCTTTGTAGAGCACATGATGAATGAATTATGATAAGATCAATATTGTTGATATTTCATAAATGTTGCGGATTGAACAAAAGTTAGAAACTGTTACAAGCATATCCAGTATTATAAAATAAAAGATTCACTCATTTCACATAGCAAGTAGCAGGGGATCTGACAGGACTTTGCAAACCACATGTCAGACAATCATGCAATTTACTTCTTGCATCAGCTTAAGGAGATGTTTTAAGATTCTGATCTCCATTACTGAAACCACAGTCAAAAGGGGTTCATTGCTGCAGCAGATAAGTCATAGATAGAAATAAAGATACAACATCATCTCTTATTATGCTAATAGTATTCCCATGGGCTAGAAAGAATTCTCATTATGTTAACGCACGGTTTGCTGGGTCATGTAGTAAAAGAAGACATAACTAATAAAAACAGCAGTGGTTTTTGGAGTGTTGTCAGACCACATCAAATTGCTTTCACATGAACAGCTAATGGAGCGTCCTGGTGGCTCAGCTGACTAAGGCATGGATCGTGTGGGATAGTCTATGTTTGAGTCCGACCTGGGACCCATGTTGCCCATTCCCCTGCCCCCTTCTACTGCAAACTATCAGATGAAGCAAAACTGTTTAACAAATGTAACATGTAACAAATAGAGAAATGGTTATTTACAATTCCTCAGTTTCCAGCTGGGTGGCAAGGGTGAGGAGGGTAATGAAAAATCCAGATAGGAGCAGCTTGTTGTTTGGAGCCAGTCGGTTCATCGTCAAAGTCTGAGGAGCATAACATACTGAGTAGCTGCTGAGCCAAGGTTTCCAGTTTACTGTATATTACTTCTGATAGTTTCAGGCCATTTCTGCTGGCAATAATGGGAAATTATTCCCCCTTCTGGCCACTTTTTGTAATTCTTTTCCATTTTCGGTAGGACTTCTGTATCTCACCGCCCCTCTGGACTACGAGGCCCAACGTTCCCACCGCCTCACCATCCAGGCAGCAGACCGGGGCCAGCCCTGCCTCTCCTCCACGCAGGCCCTGACAGTGGAAGTCAGGGATGTGAATGACCAGCCTCCCGTCTTCCAGCATCACATCTACAATGCCAGTGTGGCGGAGAACAGAGGTCCTGGAGAACCAGTGGTCAGGGTCTCTGCCACAGACAAGGATTCAGGTATAGTAACTGTTTTGCAGGCTTCGATATCTCTAGTTAACCATGTTTAAGTTGCCCACTTCATTTAAGATCCAACATGGGGGGGAAGACTTGCATTTTGGGTTTAAAGCGCTCATATCTACCAAATTTTACAAACCAAATTTTACTGTGACAGAACATTCCAAAGCATGTGCATTTTTTTTTCTTCTGTGTAGATTTATAACAGAGATAATAAGGATAAGGGTATAATAATGCAAAAAAAAAAAAAAAATCAAAGGCATTGCAAGATATGATAAATTTATGCAAAATCAATTGATTTAAAAGTATATACCGTAACTCTGATAAAGTATTTTTTTCCTCTGCACCATCGCTCATAATAGTAATTCACACCAGGATAGTGTTCAAATCCAAATGGTGGATTTTAAAACATTTTGCATAGCTGGTATATCTGTTGAACAAGCTGAGTTTTTTTGATGAGCAAATAATGTTATGCGACAAGTTCTTCTCTATAATTTTTAGCTATGTTAAATTTGGCAGCTATAAGATGAGACATCTTTAGAAGTAGCTGGACTTGGTGACAGTATGCATATGCAATACCTAGATGGCAGCACTAGCCTGTTAGGTGCTTTACGCCTATCAACATAAAGCCAAATGACAAGGGGGGAAAAACATTATAACCAAAACAAAAAACAACCAAAGGGCAAAGCATGTTTGCTTCACAGGAATTTATGAATAAAGGCATCTTTATTTATATGGCACACTTTTATACATAAAATACAAATCAGGGTGCTTCTCAAAACATTACAGAGGTGAAATTAAAGACATAAGAGAAATAAGATAAATAGATTTTTTAAAATCAATAAACAAATAGATTAAAAAAGACCATAGAACTGAAAAATAAGTAAAATCATTTTTTTCTATTCAAAAGCACGTAACAAATCATATGTTTATAAAGAATCATAACAGAGGTTCTAAGGGTAAAGGGAGAAAATTTATGTCCATCATTAATAAAACATAATGATAACTCAACACAACACAGCAACAGCTCACGTCGGCCTTCATCACCCTGTTTTGTTACACTCCATTAGCAGCTTGATTGAAACCAACCACCCTGTGTGTTGTACCATCTGTTGCTTTTTCATATGCTAGTTTAACTGTACATCACACCAAATTACATTCATCTGAGCCCTAATCACATTCTCAGATCTACACATCGGCCCTGTTTATTTTAACACGTTGTGCACAGAGCCTCCTAAATCCCATTTCTTCCCTGCATGTTGACAGTATGAGTCCTTTTTAAATAGTATTGGCACAGGGAGGTGAAGGGCATGTGGTAGGAGGATCTGTACAGGAGGGGGTTCAATGTGAACTAACATTCTTGGGGGTGAGAATTGTCCAAGAACAGCAAGCACACGGCTCCTCTGGGAGATTTGAAAGGTCCTCTCTTGTGATGATTTCCATAATCCAAACCATCTGTGCTAATAGGCCCGTGTTTTCATCTGTCTCCTCACATCGCCTCGTCTGGAACCTGTGGCATGCTCGGCCTGCTCTCCCACCAGTCTTATTTGATTATCATTTGTGCTTTTTCACCAACACTCCCTAAAGATGGCCATTGTTTGTGCCTGTGCTTGTCTGTGTATCCACTTTCCATGTGCTGGAGTCAGTCATTTCAGATTCACAGTATCAATGAATGTGACAGCTACCCTTATATTTTTCTTTGTCCATTCTACATTTAAGTTATGAACTAGCATTTGTTGAATAAATGTTCAGAACTATGGAGTGATTTTTACTTTAGAATTACGATGTTCTCCTTGGGGTCATAAGCAAACTTTAGATCATGTAAATCTAGAGCAAATAAAATTTTATTATAAGACTTTCATTGCAAGATTTTACTAACACATCAGATTTTCCTGGTGTATGCTCTTACACATCCTAATAAAAACTCCTCTCCATTAGAGCTTGGTCTTGTTGCAGCTTCTTCCTGTTAAATCTAACATATTACATCCAAGATTATGTTGATTTTGCTTGTTAACTTGACTTGTGGCACGGAAAAGTGTGTATGCATATCCAGAAGGATCTAATAATTCATTTTCCAATTACTGCATACTCCCAGTAAGCCTTACTTGTCATGTAATGGGAGCATGATGCAAATACTGGTTCCCTTTTTGGCATTACCCCTCATCCTTTTTTCTCTCTGTCAAACACCGTCACCCCTCACTGTCCCATATCCCTGAGAAATGCACCGCTGCTCATTGGCCACTGCAGCTGTGCCCCTCTTGGCCGGGCTAGACAGTCGTACTTTTCACTCACAGTTTCTGTAGGGATCTTGTGAAAGTGAGCTGATTTTAATCACATGCATAGTTCTGTAACAGCTGTTGTTTAAATGGTTAGCTTCACCACCAACAGTTGCTTGTCTGTGTGACAAGCATATACTCCAATGCAGTGGTTCTCAGCCTGGGGTCCAGGGACCACCAGAGGTCACTGAGGGGGCTAACGGGGTCCCCAGAAAAATGGGGAATATTTTAGTTTCACTATTATTTCACTGACTAGATGTTAGCCCAAAACAGAATGTATAAGAATGACTATTCTCTTGATAGGTTTCCCACTCTTCACTGCTAATCTGCCAATCTACAGTATAGACAGTTATAGAATAACTAAATCTTGTCAGATGGGGATGCCTGGGACTACATTTTATCAAATATGGGCCTGCAGCCTGATTCGTACCAATTTGGGGGTCCTTGAGAACCACTGATTTAAGTCTATACTTCTTTAGTGTAGCTTCTGTCACTTTACAAGTGCTTACCAGTGGAATGACTGTACAGAGCCATGTAGCCCGCAGTGGGTGTGTGTTTGTAGACTCACAGGGTCAACAAAAATGCTGCATAAATGAGCCAGACTAGACAACAGCGGGGCTCATACCCCGGCTTTGAATAATATTGCAGAGCAGGGCTCAAATAAAGGTCAGCCAAGGCCCTTCCCCCCTGTCATTTTTTAAAAGCGACAGATTATATGGAGTGATTTATACCGACGGTCCTGTTTTCAATTTGGAAATCAGATAAGGTCTTTTGGAAATGGAAGGGGCTGTAAACATGGACCCGAGCTAATGAGGTGCTAAACTGAAACTTGGGACGGGGATTTTTATTAATGTAGTTTAAAGCTTAGATTAAAAGTGGCGATGTCAAATTATTTTAGCATCATCATTTATATTGCACAAAACACAGTTTTATTAGCTTTGATGGAGAGCATGAGCATGTTTTCTGGAGAGTAAGGCAGCGCAAGTCTGCGTTATTTGTTGTTTTTTTTTTAAGACACAGCTTACCAAGAAGTACTAGATCGTTTTTATGTACAAACAATATCATTACAAAGACTGTGTGAATTGGCATTTTCATATCCACAATAATTATTCTGATAACTTCTGATCAGTTTCCTTTTTCATTCACTGTGTGACAGTTTAATTCCCATTTTTTATTCTTTAAAATGAGAAAACTTTCCTGTCCGTCCTACAGGTGAGAATGCAGTGGTGTGGTACAGTCTGCTGCCTGGCCCGGGCTATGAGCTCTTCAGCATCGACCGTCACACCGGTGTAATCACCACCACCTCCAGCCTGGACAGAGAGCAGCACCAACATTTCACGCTCAGAGGTAGAGCACACACACACACACACACACGCACACACACACACACACACACGCACACACACACATAAGACCTATTAGGCTCACCCAAGACACAGCAGTATTGCAGCAATAAGTAGTATTAACATTAATTTGATAAAATGTACATTTGGAGTATATTGCTTTTGTCTTGTAAAAAACTTCATAACTGCAATAAAGTGATTTTCATTGTTTGGTATCACTTGAGGGATCACATGGGTTGACAGAATTATGTGACCTTTTCAAAACCCCATCAGATTAAAAAAAAAAAAAAATCCTTAGCTTTTCACAAGTTGATGTTTTGGAAGATATTTAGGACATTCAAGTTTAGAACCCGACAGCAACAGATCAATTTGTATGGGCCAGAGAAACAACTTTATTGCATCATTATAGAAATTCATGTTATGGGCTTGATAAGTGTCTCATATGAAGGATACCAGCACAACTTTGGACCCATTTTTTTTTAAAGTCTGTTCTGCAGTGTGCAAAATGTTTTTGTTCAGCTGCAAATGTCAGTCACTGCTTGGATTGGCATATCTTTTGCAGCTTAGGGTTCTAAAACATCAAAAGCTATCAAAATAAAGCCAAATAAAAAACAAACAAACAAAAATGCATAGTGAAGTAGCAAGAAAATATATGTAAAATATCTAGAAAATATCATCTTCACCCTCTCTCAAACGCATAGATTCTTTCCTCTTGCTTCACGGCCAAATTCATGAAGGATTCTGAGTTTACCGTGCGTATGAAAGTAAAATTACTCAGCAGATTGATTTATGTCAAGGAAACAGTAGACATTTAAGGGGGTGAGTTATAACTGGCTTTTATTGAGTGTGCTGCTGCACCTTATGGGTCTTTTCAAATGTTTATTTTTTTCCTCTCTCATGGGTATATATAAGTACATTGAAAAGTATTCGGCAATGTTTAATGATAAACTATATAATATTTGCACAGTCAAGAGTATAACGAGCAATTAAGTATAAATAAATATAATGACAGGAAAGGCAAGGCGTCTTGAGGTTGAGCCAGAATCACACAGGGGTTATTGTGAAATATGAAAATATGTGTGGACAAGTTTCACCGGCTGCAGATATATTTGGGAATGAAAATACCATGTTCATATAAGCAGGTATTAAATACCAATGTAATATAGTTGACATAGAGTTAGTTAGTTAGTTGTTTTTGTGTTTTTCCCAGAGTCTTCGGTCTGTATTGCTAATAAAAATAAATCCAGCATGCATGGAGCTAGCTTTTGTGAAAAAAAAAATATTGGTTCATTGCTCTGTTTAGGGACTGAGAATACCAACCACAACGGCACTGATGTAACGCTGGTAGAAGTGGATCAAAAGATGATTTGTTTTAGCATAAGTGATTTTCCACACACTGCTCATGTAACACATATGAGATTTTCATTAAATATGTAATTGTTGAAGGAATGCTGTATAGACTTTGCAACAGATTATAGACCTCATGAGCTGCTTTCCAGTAAGCATATTTAATTTTTTTTCCTATTCCAGCTGCTTTTGATGGATAACTTAATGGCCCACCATCTATAGGTGGAGAATTTATATGGAATCGAGCCTAACTCAAATGAAAACTGTAGATCATTGGGGCTCTTGTTTGAAGTGGCAGCGGTTATGTTTTTGCTACTATTAGAATAAATCAACATCATAAATTTCATCTCCTTATATTAATGCCTGAAGCCAGCATGTTTAACCCAAATTGCCTTGCTTTAGTTTTCCTTCATTATCCCTGTCCGTTCCCTTCCTCAGTCCAAGGTCGTGACGGCGGCACACGGCCTCTCTCTGGCACGACCACGGTGCTGTGCTCCGTGCTGGATGACAACGACAACCCTCCAGAGTTCATGCAGTCGTCCTTCCAGATCAGCCTGCCAGAAAACCTGCCGCCCGGGCTCATCCACACCGCTCAGGCCTCCGACCCAGACCACGGAGAGAATGGAACCATACGTTACTCCATACAAGGTGAGGAACCCAGAACAGTCGTCTCCATATCAGGCTATGCATTTTATTTTCTATGTGTTGTACCATCGCAGGTTGACATAATAAACATTTTGCCTTTAGGTGAGGACTATGGCGGTCGCTTCGTCGTCAGTGCTCATACAGGTGTTGTCAGCACCACACAGCTTCTGGACCGGGAGGAAAGACAGAACTACACACTCACCATACAGGGCCGTGACTGTGGCCCCACCCCCCTCAGCTCCTCCACCCAGCTTCAACTGGTACTGCTGGATGAGAATGACAATGTCCCCGTCTTCACCCATAATAACTACAGTGCCACCGTCACTGAGGGCCTACCTGCAGGAACTGAAGTCCTGCGTCTTACCGCCCGGGACGCTGATGAGGGACCCAATGGGGAAGTGACCTACTCGCTGGCAGAAGACAGCAGTCAAGGGGCCTTCTCAATTGAGGCGTCCACTGGAGTGATCCACACCACCAGACCTCTGGACAGGGAGAGCAAGGCCCAGTACACCCTCAGAGCTGTGGCGACTGACGGGTGCACCAGGGGCCCACAAAGCTCTGTGGCACTGGTGACCATACAGGTGGAGGATGTGAATGACAATGTGCCAGTCTGTGGCCAGAGTCCCATCAATGCATGGGTTTCTATTAGGACTCCGCCAAGGCAGGTAGTTACCAAAGTGACAGCAACAGACAGAGACCGGGGCGAGAACGGGACTGTACAGTTTAGCTTGACCAAGGAAGACAATGTTGTGGACCTCAATCGTAGGTCAGGAGAGATTTCGCTCAGAAGGCCGCTGAGAGCAGGGTTCTCTGGGAGGAAGCTGCAGGTCCTAGTGGCAGACAGAGGAAGACCGGCTCTAACATCTACTTGCCTGGTTTTTGTCCATGTAAAGAGAGAACAGGAACAGCTTCAGTTCACAAGTAAAGTGTACAACGCCACTGTCAGCGAAAACAGCACAGCCGGTATGTCTTCCCACTTGAACTCAGATTGTTTTCATACATGGTTTGATGAAGTACTTTATGCTCCTATTCATTATTTATTTTGTGTTTGTTAAGGCACATGGATTGTAAAAGTGGAAGCCAATGATCAAACCAACAATGGACAGAGGATCACATATAACATATTTACTGGCAATGAGAATCAAATTTTCACCATCAACCGTTACACAGGTAAGAAGCTTAGGACCTCAGTTTCCTGAGGTCATAAGTTTTTCCTCTTGCTTTTTTGAAGATGTTGAAGATTTTTGCTGGACCTCAATTTGCTGATAGCGGTTAGTAGATTGCATTCTTTGATTCTTCCTCATTTGGCAAGGGAGCTCAAAGCGCCTTACTTTCCATTAAACTATCCAGAAAACAACCTCTGCTTTCCGGATCTTCACACCCCTGACCAACATGCACTTTATTTATTACTTGTGGGACCACACTACCTCAGTCATGTGCACTCTTGTAACATATGCAATGATTCTGCTTACACTTTTTTAAGTCTTTTATCACTTCTTCACCTCTTGCTCCCATCATTCAGGTGAGATCATGTTGCGGAAAGATGACTCTCTCGACTTTGAGGCAAGCCGTCAGATCCAGTTGGTGGTGCTGGCTGACAATGGGCTGCAGACAGCCCACTGCAAGGTCTTCATCAGCCTGTTGGACGTCAATGACAACGCTCCAGTGTTTGAACACAGCAGCTACAGAACATCTGTCTGGGAGGGCCAAATTCACAACACCTACATCATGCAGGTACACACTATAAATAAAAAAGTCCGCTACGACATTAGTACAACCAAGCATATATGTCATATATCGTATCATATTTCATAGTCTGATAACTGATCAGTCAGTATCATTAATATTGTTTCTGTAATGTCATAGCAAGTGTGATGATGACTCTAGAAGCTACTGCTTCTCTTTTTCGCTGCAGGTGTTTGCATCTGATGCTGACAGTGGTGCGAATGGCCAGATCAGATACTCCATTGTGTCTGGCAACCATAACGATGCATTTATCTTGGACTCTGTGCGTGGGATCCTTGCTACCAATGTTTTACTGGACCGTGAGATCACTCCTTCATACAAGTGCGCTAACTTCACACATGAAAGAGCATTATCTAACCATTAATGGCAATGTATGGTATTCTGTTAGAATAACAAGATTAATATAGTTTTTATTATGAAGTTACTTTAAATGGGAAATCAGTTCCAAATAAAAGCGGTTACAGTTCATGAATAAACATCATCATCAGTACACTATCCATAATACTCATCACATCATTTTGCGTCATCTTTTGCACGACTTATATTGCAGGCTGGTTCTGCAAGCAACAGACAGGGGGAGCCCTCCCCTCAATGGCACCACCACCATCAGAGTCCAAGTGGTGGATGTCAATGACAACAGCCCTGCCACCCCCCCCATGGAGCCTGTGGTTATAGCAGAGAGTAAGACCAACTCCATCACTGCCTCTGCTTTCAGACACAGAATCTCATTAGAAACTGAACACCTTGGCACATACATCTGTCTCTTATGAACCATTTACCCACTGCAGTACGTGATTGATATCTGTGAGTGACATCTTATGACATCTTCTGCATTATGTGATGTGCTGCAGATCTGCCAGCAGGGTACATGGTCACCCAGGTGACTGCAAACGATGTGGATCTCAGCTCAACCATCACTTACAGCTTTGCAGACAACAGCAGCGTTGACGGCTGCTTTGCTATTGACCCCTACACTGGTGTGGTAACCCTGACACAAGCCCTGGACTATGAGGAGCAGACAGAGCACAAACTGAGAGTCTGGGCATCAGACTCCCTCCACCAGACCACCGGAGACGTTATAGTTCAAGTGCTGGATGTCAATGACAATGCTCCAGTCTTTACCCAGGTGTCCTACCAGGTACAGACCTCTTCTGTGATATTAAAAATGACATATTTTTCAGAAATGTGTCAGTTTGTTGTACACATACTACCTGTTTGATCATAAAATTGAAATAAATGTTTGTTATACCACCCTTTTACATGGTTTGGTTTACAACTTGAAGACCACAATTTGTTGTATCATGGTTTTGTAAGGAAAAAATGAACTGACTCGGAATTCAAGTACTCTGTTTTTATACCAATAATGCAACATAAAACCCTGAACAGGACTTTTGCCAGTGTTCTGTAAAGGTTGTGCAACAGAATGCCTTTACATGTGGCTGATAGAAAAGTCAGTTCGGCATAATGCTGTTATTAATCAAAAGTAGGGTTGAATGTTCTGCATTACAAATGTGTTCACGCTGATTTCACATCACACTAGAAATTTTTTTTTTTTTAAATCTCCAGCAAGAACTATAGTGAGAAAAAACATGGTTCAGCATCACACATGCATAGTGCGCTGAGCCAAGGGAGTAGAATTACAGCTTTAGGTCTTAGTACAAAATCATTACACCCCTACTCAACTGCATCACTCCATTTTTCACCAGGAAGCTAAGTACTTGCACATCCTCAGCTAGTTCCTGCTATAAACATTATACTCACTACCGTACATACTGTATTTGGCTGATGCCCTTGCTACAGACATGACGATTGTTGGATCTCTCTTCCAGGTGGAGCTGCCAGAGCTGACGTCAGCCAACACGCTGGTTGTGTCAGTATTTGCTACTGACAGAGACTCTGGGCTTAATGGCGAGGTCTCCTACAGACTGCTCTCATCTCCTGCACAGGGATTTTACATCCATCCAGACAATGGTAAGAACAGCTCAGCAGAAACAGAGAAGACATGCTGGCACAGCTCACACTGGCAACAAAGGGAAAGTGTCAAACAGCTTTGTTCATTAATAGTCTTGTCCTTCAATACATTTAAGTCCTCTGAGTGTGCAGTAATAATTCACTGATATGAAATTTACGTAGACTGAGATCATTCTCCTCAACATAAACTGAACCCACACACAAAATCCCCTAAAATTCATGGCTTAATCTGTAGATCTTGGAAAGTCACTAAACGAAAGAAAGAAATCCCAACAATGATACAAAATGTGCTCTACTTCATATGCTTCATTCTGTCAAATGTTTTAAAGCTATTACTGCATGCTTTACAAGTTTCATGTTTTATGACTCTTTGGCAGCCTGATTTTCATATTCATCTCTCAAGTTCCCTCCATTAAAATCCATTTTTCTGGCATGGCTGAAGGGGTGCATGCCAACTGAAAGACTTTGCCCGGTTTTAAGTAACTCGGCATACAGTATCAAAGGTTGTTTGGAGTATTCATTCTGCCAGTAGCGCTCTGTTTCTCCATTGTTTATATTTTTGCAGACTTGGATGTGCAAATGAGTACTATGGATAGGGAGAGAGAGAGGGGTGAGATTTAGCAGGAGAGACAGGCAATTAGAGGTCATTGAGATAAAGTACTGCTAAGGAGCCAGGCCTGTCCGATTATCTCCCATTTAAAAAGTCCCAAAAGCTATGAATGAAGATAAATTTAACAGAGTTGAGATTTACATGCCAGCACTTTGCAATACTGGCCTGCATGTCTTTTACACTCAAGAGTAATTTATGGGCTTCTATCAGGTTTGAACCCTAAAATTTAATATCTGAAAAATGTGTTTGCTCTGTTTTGTGGTGAAGGGTACTAATGGGAACTGAAATTTGCATCAGTGTTGAGTAAAGCTCTCAGAATCCTGAAATTTAATATGGTGCTTTCTGTGGTGCTTCTCCTTTTTTCCATGCTTGTGTGTTTCACAACAACGAATGCTGCTGCTGCTGTAGGCCTTCAGTGTTAATAAAGCCAAGCTGGGATATTACACTGATTACTAATCAACTGAGACAGATAGTTTGACTGTAGATTGTTAAACATCCCTATGGCACGGTTGTGTTTTAAATTATTTTTACATTTCAAAGTCAATTTTTTTATGGATTTACAGTATACCAATTTCACAGAAAACAATCCTTTGAAAACACCGCATTTGAAAACAATTCAAGGAAAGTGATTTGTTGTAAATATATTTGTTTTGCAGGGTCTGTTTACACCAACAAGCCTCTAAATGTCATCACAAACAGCAACCTGATCCAGCTACTGGTGGAGGCCAGAGATGGGGGAGATCCCGTACGCTCTACAATCACCTCCATAGATGTGTTGATTCAGGACGCTAATGACCATGCACCTCTCTTCCAGCAGGACACCTATAAACTTACTGTCTCAGAGGACACCCCCACAGGCACCACCCTACTGACCCTCTCTGCAGAGGACCAAGACTGGGGTCCTGAAAATGCACATTTGGACTACACCATTATCAAGGGAAATGAGGACAGGCAGTTCTATTTGGAAGTAAAGGTTCACACTGAAAAGCAGCAAAAGAGTGTTGGAAAACTTGTACTGTGTAACCCTTTAGATCGTGAGACCACTGAGACATATGCACTAACAGTGAGTGTGTCCGATCAAGGAACACCTCCACTGAACAGCTCCGCTGTCATTAAGGTGGCTGTGATGGATTGCAATGACAACGCTCCTGTTTTTGTCAGCACAGAGTACCATGGTCAGGTTAGTGAAAATAGCTTGGCTGGTACCAGGCTTTTGCAGGTCAGTGCTCAGGACCCTGACCTGGGAGCCAATGGCCTGGTGCGTTATGACATTATCTCAGGGAATAGCAAAGGTCACTTTAAGCTGGACCCTCACTCCGGTATTTTAGTGGTCAATCACTCACTTGACTATGAGGAAGACTCAAAATATACCCTTACCATCCAGGCTTCTGATGGTGGAGAGTCATCTGAGGAACATAAGGTGGCTTTTACAGTGGTTTTTATAGCAGTGTTGGATGAGAATGATAATACACCATACTTCATATTCCCCACAGTTAATTGTTCTGTGTTGGAGAACCTCCCAGCATTTACCCCTGCCTGTTCTGTCTACGCTGTTGATAATGACTCTGGGCCCTATGGCCAGCTCACCTACTCCATTCTCTCCTCCTGCTTCATGGACTATGGCAGTGGCAGCCCTGACAGGAAGGAGGCCTTTGCCATCAACCCCCTGACAGGTGACATTCACACCAGACAGACCTTTGATTATGAACGTGAGAGTGAGTATTGCTTTGTAGTCGAGGCCAGAGACAAAGGCGACAAGGCGGCTACGGTGAAGGTGCAGGTTACCATCAAGGGAGTGGATGAGTTTAGTCCTGTCTTCACCCAGAAACAGTACCACTTCCTCCTGCCTGAGAACGTCAGGCCAGGAGAGACAGTTGGCTTTGTGATGGCCATGGACCATGATGGAGGAGTGGATGGGCTGGTGGAGTACTCTCTAGTAAACCCCTCACCATTTTTCTCCATTAATAAAACAATCGGTGCCATCTTTGTGTCAGGACCTGTTTATCGAGCAAGAGGCAGCCGTGCCAGACAGGACATCGTGGAGCTGATGGTGTCCGCAGGCAGTCCCAGGCTGGACTCCAGGACAACCACCTGCCTGGTGTCCATAAACATCTCTTCTTCGGCTGAAGCGCTCATTGGGGTGCCACTCAATGTGCACATGCTCAGTCTGTGTGTATCACTAATGTTGTTCCTTCTTCTCCTCATCATTTTTGTGGCCCTGGTTCTCCGATGCAAGATCAAAGAAGCCTCCGTCAAAAAGGCTGCAGCAATTGCTGCTAACTTGAACCAAGACACAGGCTCATTTGGTAGATCAAGTGGCCAATCACAAACTGCTGTCTCTTTGCAGGAGCTGAAACGGCCCAACCATATGCTCACAAAGAAGGATATATCCCACCCATACAGGCATTCAAACTCAAGTGGTCGTGGTTCAGCGGAGGGTGAGACAGCAGAGGACCAAGAGATCAAACAGATTAATGAGTACACTTGCCACAAAAGGACTGGATCCATGCAGAGCAAACAGACCTCACAGATCCCAGACTCAGCCATTCCAGGTGACAGTGTCTCCTGCCACTCTGTTGATGGAGGGATGGAGCACATACCATCTATCAGTAAATGTCTAGTCACGGGAATGGCCAGTGCTGAAAGCCTTCACCACTTCAAAGAGGAGGGAGGAGGTGAGGGTCTACTTCCAGCATTTCCGGTGGTGAGAGACTTGCAGGAGACCATGGGGGTAAGAGGGTACATCCCCCTCCCTGAAGGACTTGCCTCCTCAGGGTCTCTCTCTTCACTGGTGTGTCCAGAGGAGCAGCTCCAGGGCAGTTATGCTTGGGACTACCTTTTGGACTGGGAGCCACGCTACCACTCCCTGGCCTCTGTCTTCACCGATATTGGAATGCTCCCTGAGGAGGAGCTTCAAGGTGGCCGTGAGGACTTAGCAGCTGAGGTGAGCTATTTCATGCACCCACCACCCCTGATAACAGGTGTGGCTCAGCCTGGCATCAGGAGTGTGCCTCCATGGATTCCGGGGCGCATACCCTCCCTGAGCAGGAGGCCTTCTTACCCCAAATACGCCTATTCTCCCTTAGCCAGGAACACAGGACTCACGCCTTCAGCTATGACACCCAGTTTTTCCCCATCACTGTCCTCTCTCTCCATCAGGACACCCAGTGCCTCACCAGTAGTCTCAGAGACTGGAATCAGGGGTATCAGGCTAGATGCAGGACCCCTCACTGCAAGCCTCTTGGAGGCAGAAATACAGGTATAGACTGAACAAGATTATGACATGAACATATTCTGACACTGGCGTGATCCATGACATTCAATAAAATCTTCCATTCTGACTCTGAAAATATTTGTTCAGCTCAGTGTTTGCCTATCTCTGTGTTAAACACATATTTTTACCCAAATTGTCCTCTGGCACATGCTATATTCACTGGACATCACATAATACAGACTCATGGGGCTGAAGTCAGGTACATGCACAAAATACAGTTATAATGGCCTAGAATGGGGTTCATTTCATAACTTGCCTCTGTAATAAAACTAACATTTGGAACAGCCTGAACTCAGTCTTGCATTATTGTCTTGTAATGCAGTACTTGGAATAAGAGCAGATGTTTGATGTTTGAGTCAGCAATTAATTATTGAATGTTTTATTGTAAACATGTTTGTATGTGTAGAAAATGAAACACTTTGTTATTGCACTGGGTTGTAGCCTTTCAATGGAAAATATTTCAGAGTCAACATTAATAATGAAAGCAAAAGGCAGTCTTGTTCTGTGGTTAACTGTATCTTCTTGGAATCATAAAAACCAGGGGTTTCATTTAAGACCAATTTTTTGCTATTTCTCATCCCATTCCTTCATGCATTATACCACTAAAATACCAGTAAAATCCCATGTCAAACAGAAGTCACTTATTTCATTCCTACAATCTAGGACAGTCAAATCGTGATTTGAAAATTAGAAAGTCTTGCAAAGCTTAAAAAAGTGGAGAATCTCATGATGATATGATCAAGAAATAAATCCTAAAGCTGCTTCACTAACACCAATTTTGTGGATATAATGTGGTTTTCCAGGTTTTACAAGGATAATAAGCATATTTTCTGCTACAGGTTAGTATGACAACTGATTTTGATGAAACAGCTCCAAGTTTTGCCTGTGGAGGATATTGCAGACTGGAGTCCTGTGGTTTCTAGCTTTGGCAGGGTTGCACATTTTCCCATTAATAAAAAAAGGACTGATCTCTTGACTTTTTTGTGTGTGCTGACTGTAGTCTATGGACACTTTGTTATTAAACAGCACTTTACTGTATGGTATGTACAATTTCCAAGAAATTGAATGAGTCTTAAAATTAATAAATGTGTAAACAAGTTTGCTGTGAAGTCCCTTTTTTACTCAGATTGAGCATTTCACAATATACAAAGTAACACTGCTTATCCTTCTACAACACTCAGCAGTATTGGTGCTTGGGAAGCATTTATGCGGACTTGAACAATCAAGCACTCTTCCTGAGTTTTACACTGCTTGGCTTGGCTTTAGAACAATCCTAATACTGATGAGCTGTCTCCTCAGTTTGGAGACAGCAATGGAAATAATGCATCACTTGTTCTATGTTGGAAGATAACATTGCATCCAAAGACTTGGCTTTATCAGGTACAAACCCCACTGGTGATCGCAGATCTTGCATGCTGGCCCAGTGTTCACCCGTATACTCAAAAAGCTTTTTCGGAAAACAAATACTCTTCTGTTCGGTGACGAATCATAATATTTATTATCCAGCATCAATGCATTTTCTCTCCAATTATTCAGTTTGCTGAAATTTTATTGAGAAAAGGTGTTATTTGTGAAACTGGCACACATATTCCTCTTTTATTTCAACCCATTATGTTTTTTTTTTTCAACCCTGAACACCAACACTCTGAGCAGATTGTATTTGTAAGATAGAGTGTTCACCTGGCCACCAAAACTCCTCATAATAGGCACATCTGAGCTTTAACAAGCTGTGGTGGCGCTGAGCCTTTTCCCTCTATTGTCCAACATATTTGCTACTCCTAGAATCGTAAAGAAATGCAAAGAAATTCAACATGGCTCCACTTGGTCTGCTGTTAAACCAAATATGCTGTCCTCAGGGAACAGATGCCGGTGGAGGCCGAGAGGCTGAAATCGTTATCAGATAGTTTCATAAAAGATAATAAACAGTCAGCTCCAAGCCATGCCAACCAAGTGCGTCCTGCATGCAGTCACTGATAGGTGCATTATTTATTGATTCAGTTCAGAGCTCCCTCTGTACCTGCTTAGCGGGTTTTGACAAGGTCTGCACCCTTCTGTATTTGTGGTTTCAGTGGGTCCTTGGCCTCAGGAGCATGGTGATGGAGGAGATCTCTCGCCATATCAAGTGATCTGGCCAAACAAGCATCTGTGTGTCTCAGCACATAGCTCAACAATCACGGTCCCCACAGCTGGAATAAAGAGCTCCTCAGTGACTCTTTCTCAAGCAGCCCCTGTCACTCAATCAGCCAACAACATTTGGAAGAGTCAGGACGCCTGGGGGGGTTCCTTGGTACTTACACACAGACACAGAGCAATATCTAATTTTTGGATTGGCAGAAAATATTTGAGGTCATTACCGTAATGGGGCAGACAACTACTTACATGGCTGGAAACAAACAGTTATTACTGGACTGAGTACTGTCTCAGCAGGCACAGTCACAACAAGGCAATCAAAAAATAATTTCCTATTACCAGCATAATGCACGATTATCTGTATTAGATCATCACTTGTCAGCTCTGGTCAAGGTTGAGAGAAAAACTTCTTTTTTTCCCCAGAAGCATCTTTCCTTCAGAGCAGAAAGGAAAGATGATCATCTTACATTTGACCATGCTCAGCGCTTATGCTAGTCTGATGTTCACTTGGAAGTGGATGCGTTGTGACAAATCCAACACAGCTGTGCTCTCATCTTGGCTTGGATTTCATACTCAAATATCTTTGCTTTCTTTTGAGATATGCATTGGCTTCTAAACAAGTTCTGCATTGTGGTTGCTGGCTTGTGTCTCAGGGGACCCGGGGCTGCGTTATGCACTGCAAGGATTTAGGTTGTGTTCGCTTGGCAGAGCAACAGCAGCACTCACGGAGGGGGAAAGTGCAGTCTGGGTGACAACTGATTTTGTAATGATTTGATCCTAAACTCTGTTCATATCCAGTGTTAAAAGGTTTGGTGGGATGGCAAATCTTGCCCTGAAGTAACACAAATAAGCCTTGCATATGCTGTATTATACTTTCTATTCATAGTTCCATCAGTCAAAAAGTGACTAATTTGTCAGTGTTTACCAAAAAATGAAAAGCGAACAGGTGTACCAATGAGTAGAAAATGCATTTTCCAATTGAGTTGAATCCAAAAGGTGATTTGCTGTTGCTTACACTAGAAGAAAATACTGAAAATGCATGTTGACATATTTTTTGTGTTTACTGCCTGTTACCTCACATGCCTCCTTAATACACGTTTGTTTCAGCTACACTGGCAGTTTTAACATAGACGAAAGTTAAATCAAATTAAATGTGATTGCAGCAGCCTGATCCCAGTTTGTTATGGTTTAGTGCTGGGAGAACAGTGGATTAATAGACTTTTACTGAAATGCAAACAGTAAGATGATTGGCCTTATGTATGTGTTATATATTTGTACAGCCTGAGCATATGATTTTCATCACAAATTCCACCTGCTAGAAGAGAAGCGCTATACGATGACCGTGCAGGAGCTCTAAGTTCTCTCTTTTCTAACATAAAAGACGGTACAGGTCATAGGATGAGGTCAGGCTGAAAAATGAAAACAGCACCAGCAGTTCTTTCTAGTCTTCAGTTTATAAAAGATATATTACCCCTTTTAAATATCTCCTTAAAACATAAAAGAAACCTCAATATCTCAGTAATTTCAATTTATTTCAGGGTATGTATTCATGGCTGTTCATGCAGTTCATCATGCCAGACAACTCTTTGCCAAGTTTTCATTTTTTTTATGTAAACAAATAAATAAACAGACAATAATATCAAACTCAAGTCAGCAACAACACCAAAATTAGCAATAATAGGGAAAAAAAAAAAAAAGAATAGATAAAGTAGAATGATAAAAAAAAAGGTAAAATGAGGACGAGGGGAAAACATGAGAGGGAAAGAGTGGGTGGGAGCTGGTGGTGGGGGTGACTATCTATTGCAAATCTTGTGTTAGATTAATATAATTAGACAATGTAATCTTTTTAAGCACTTTGTGACTTTGTCCAGAAAGGTGCTATATAAATGAAGATTATTATTAGTAGTAGTAGTAGTAGTAGTAGTAGTAGTAGTAGTAGTAGTAGTACACTTCAATCCTAAACGATTTGTTCAGAGGTAAAATATTTGCATTCTGTTAAGTTCTTGAGAACAATCCCACCGCCCCCCATCCAGGCCACATGAGCGGACAGGAAGCTCTGCTACGAGCTTCATACCCTCCCAGCGCTGAACGACAGGAGCAGAGATTACGCCCTCCTGCCTGTCAGTCAAACCCGGCACCACCAAGAGGTGATGACATCCCAAAACATTTGTTCATTGTTTTGTCGGCTTCTTCCAGCTGACTTGCCTTTATTAGAAGACCAGTGGAGAAATTGTGCCAGCTTCTGATGCCACTATCTTTAAAATGAATACTCACAGTTATGTGTAATTAAAAAATAAACACTGAGTTGGGAATTGGACAAGCATTTTTAATTTTTGGATGAAAATGACAACAGTAAGTTGTTCGCCCAAAACACACAGATTATTAAAGGTGGCTTTTAGAAACAAAATTTCAGCTGCTGGGAAGCTGAAGGAAACCAGGAGAGCACATTTTACTTTTTTACACAGAGAATGCAGTTAACTGGCAGAATTTGGGTTTACAACAGACCTCAGAATCTGTTGACTGTCTATCAACGCGACTGTGGTGGGGAAGTAATTTATGGCTGCTCCATTACATATCACCACTAGGCCCTTTGACTCCAGACAATCAGCATTATGTGCGGGGTCTTGATACTTTTCCTGAAATGTGTAAGCGAGTCTCAGCCGTCTTGTTGAAACATTGTATAAACATTGTCACACTGAACGTATGCTTTATGCTTCATTTGCAAGCTGGAAACAATCCAAACATTTTCTGTTTTCTCTCTCTCTCTTTTCCGAATCAAAAGGGACACAGTTGATGAGAAAAGATGTGTTAACCATCATGAGGACAAGTAAACTTGTGATTTAGTCCGACCTAATCACATATTTTCTCATCTCCTTCCTTTTATGATAGACTTGTCTCATCACAATCCTATTTTTTCCGTAGCACTTTTTAATCTCCCCCAAGGAATCGCAGTGCAGTTTACATAAAGAATTCATTACAGAGTAGGAATGTGAATGAGTAAGCTGCACTTGGTGACCATAGCTTACCTCTGTTTTTATCAAAACCATGTGGAACATCCTCTCTATGCTTTTCAGATGTTTGACAAGTGTGTGGGACGATATATGCCAGAGTGCGGTGCGGTGCCTGGTCCTGATGGAAATTAATATAGACATGATGTGGGATCGCTGGATAGAGCTGGGAACAAGGTTTTGAAGTGGGGAGGGTAACACGCCTGCTTGTAGAAACTGGTCTTGTTGCTCTGGATGTTATTTCCAAGCTTTTATCTTGGCTCCTTTTTTTGCATGTTATACCTTCTTAAACAATTTAGGAGTTCCATAACAAAATGCGATATGTGCTATCCATTTTAGGAGAATGATTACCTGATGTTAAGAATTCAATATCTCTAAAATATACGTAATCCTTTGATAGCTGTGTTTATTTTAATGTTGTCCTATCAGTAATAACAGACAGGGATAGTTTTGCTGGAGGGAAATTAAATTCACTAAAAGTGGGTGTCACTTTTTTCCATCTACTTTTGGAATGAAATTGTTCAGAATTGTTCAGCAGGTGGAGAGATCACATCCTGAATACATGCTTAAACAATTTGTACCCAGATGTACCACCAAATAGAACTGAAATTATAGCGGGGGCCTTTGCTGGGAGCGCAATGGCCTGGGGCGGGACCCCCACTTTCACACATATTGCAGTGTGTCCTGCAGCCTCTTGAACAAGACGACGGCGGAGAGACGGAAAAGGAGCTTTGTTGGTGGAGGCCTGGAGAAGGAGGGTCAAATGGGCTTTGGATGTATGAAGGAGCCTCGAGCATCACATTTGGATCCAATCAAATCAGTGATGTTTTTTGGCCACAATATATAAAACAGATGGACCAAAAATAGGAGCGGTACAATTCCTCAGCTTTATAAAAACTGCTCCGAGTGAAGACGTCGTGTGCTTTGTCTGCTGAAGTGATTGATCGCGCTTTGCCGCTTTCCTTTCATTTTCTGAATTGGTGTGTTCCTTCATATTTCATATTATGGCATTAGTGTAATAGCTCAACTCTGCCCTGAATTCCTGTCTATTTTAAGTGGCGCTGGCTGTGCTGTTTTAAAATGACCACCATTACCATATAATCAGTTTGATTCCCAGACTGATTCGCTTCATGTTTCTCCCGCTAAATGTTTATCTGTAGCATGTGTGGCCTTGTGCTAACATTAATAATATCCCAACTTTTGACCCGTATGTAACGTGAGACCTAATGGACTAGCCAAAGACGTGAGTGTGAATGTCACCTTAGAGATGTGTGTATGGATGTATGAAGCTGTTTCACACCCTCAAATGACCTCTAACCCTTCTGAAAAACAGAGGCGGAGGAGGTGATAGATAGATAGATAGATAGATAGATAGATAGATAGATAGATAGATAGATAGATAGATAGATAGATAGGGTATTAACCAGGACTACAGGACAGGTGTTCCTTGCTGGGCTTCCACTGTGAGTGCAGGGGGCCTGCTTCTCCTGTGATGGATGGCTCTGGCTGAGATGCCTCGCCCCCTCAGGGCAGACTACACAGCAGGAGGAGGCACCATCTGGGAACAGAATGTGAGGCCTGGCCCAGTGCTGCAGATTTATGTCCCACACTCAGGTTCAAATGGCTGCTTCTGACACAGCGTAGACAAGGTGACAATGACAGCTTTTCCTCCCCACTATTCCAAAAAAAGAGCCCATCCATTATTCTCTTTGGGGACATCAAGAGGAGATCAAACCACTTTAGGGTCAAGTTTTTCCAACCTCTCACTCTCCTGCCTTTTTTTTTTTTTCCCGTCAGTGTCTCTCCTCTCTTCTCCATGTGTGTCATGAAGGCAAACCTTGAACATGACAGGTAGCAAAAGTCACCGACACAAGCTGTCAATCTTTCCAGTGTTGCTAATTTTGTGCCCTTGTGTTTGCTTTACTGAAATCAGGTGCAGGTTAAAAGTAAAGACTCGTTATGATGACGAGTTGATGTTTGGTATACAGCACTGAAAATGCCAACAATGAAGACAGATGCACTGGAACGCTCACAACCCAGACAGAAAACATCTTTTTGAGCCTGCAGAATTTATTCCCCTTGTTTTCCACAGCCCACTGAAGAACCCAGAGCTCAAAGTTTTCCAAACCACTGCACCGTCCTCATCCCACACACACACACACACACACACACACACACACACACAAGCATGCATGCATACACTCTGTCTAGCCACAACAACTGTGTGGAGTAAACCCAGGTGGTGAGCAGCCGAAGTGCATCCACTGACCAATGAAATCTCTGCTGGTTAGGCTAGGGTAATAAGAATCAGAGGCCCCAGCAGTTTTTGATGTGCCTATTAGTGCCTTGGCTGCACTGGGAGGTTGGAAAAGACAAAGTATTAAACAAGTAGGGCCGTACGCACAGATGTGGGAGAAAGAGGGAGAATATTTGTGTTGGGGGCTCCCAGGCCGAGGAAAGTGGTCACACAGGGCTATCAGCAGTGTCCCATGTGGAGCTCATTTCTTCCCCTTTAAGTTAAAGAATAAACACAAACTTTACAATGAAATGTTTACTTTAGCTATCCATCTTTGTAAAGCAATTATCCAATGTTGATTAACTTGTTAAACATCCCCTCAGGAGATAAGAAAAATGACGATGACTTGCAAAATGACTGCCTGAGAATTGGTTTGACATTTTATCATCATATCAAAAAATACCAGCTTAGTACCTTCAAAATCTGGGATAAGCAGAATTTTCATTAAGTTTACTAATCAATATGAAGCAAACAACTGATTCTGGACTGTTGATGTTCCCTATAGTCACACTTTACAAGGCTTTGGACCTTACAGACTGCAGGCTTCACAGCTGTCCAGTGAGCTCAGTGTGAATAAATCAAAAAGCTCTCAAATCAACAAGAAAACGACACCGAGTTCACCCAACAGCCAGAGAGCAACTTCACAGGTTTTGTTCAGATGATCATGGACTCGGCTGACAGGGGAAGAGACGGTATGACAAAGGAAATACATCAAGATAAGATGTCAAGATAGGTTTCCTGTTCACTCAGGAGGTAGATGAACTGAAGAGCTTCAAACTCTCCTCTTTTTTCCTGGCATACCTAGACAAAATGTTACTGTCAGACAGATGCATATCTTCAAGTATCTGAAGCAACATTCATAACACAAACCAACTGGCTGTAAATATTATATTGTAATATCTATGTTTATTTGAGCTGCACTACGCAAGATTTTCATGTACAATACATTCAACTGATAAGGCAAAATCAAAAAATGTGGCTGCGCCTGAGAAGTGCATCCATTCTCCACCACTGAGGATCCTGTCGATTCACCTTGCTTGCACAAAATACGTTTTGGTGTTTCAGGTACACACACTTCCCAGCCCATACAAAGTGTCAAACTGTCACCTAAACAGCAAATGAAACAAAATGACCTCCCAAAACCCCTCCATCTGCTCACACCTGGCATCTGGTATCAGTTGATATATATTTCTACTGGTATCCCTGTATAAAGTGATTGCAGCCCAGCTGGGTTTGTAACCATGAGTGTCCTGTGTGCAGTTCATATATTGTCTAATTACATGATTTGTACCAACTGGGTTTCTTTTTTTTTTCAGATTGCTACCTCTTTTTTTGCAAAAGATGATCAGTCTCGTGATAATTGATTATTACTCTTGCACTGGACTGACAGAACACAACTCTTAAGAAGAAGAAGGAGGAGAAGCAGGAGGAGGAGAAGAAAAAGATGTTCGAATGGTGTGCATTTACAGAGACATTTAATTCTGCTCCTTTGACAGAGTTTGTGTTTGAATCTACAGACCATCATTCCTCTGTGCAAAATACTGTGCAAACAACACAGAGTCTCTCCATCTTGACACTGAATAAGTTTGTCACTCATTGCTCACTATTTCAGTTTTAATATCAGCTCTGAAACTCAGGCATTGAGCATGGAATGGATTAGCATAAATCTTATATTCCGGCTTGTATATACTGGATGTGTCATCTGAGAGGGCATACGTAAGCTCTGGCAGAATGAGGCAGAGCTGGGGCAATGTTTTGGTTGGAACGCTAACTCGATATTGTGCCATCACCATAATTTAGCCAGGATTGTCAAGTGCAGATTTAGAGAATATTTAATTTAGCACTATGGCGAAAGATAAGCTGGCCGACTACAGTAAGCGTGGCCATGTTTACTTTCTGCAAAGTCTGATTTTGTACCACGATGCTGACGTCTGAAACGAGAACTATCATTCACGGGGGCGGGCTTCTATCTTATCCCTCCATGACAAATGCAGCAGGAATGTCAAACAATTAGAGCATATGGGCTGTGAAGGAGGATGTCTACCTGGATGTTTGAGGTTGGAAATGCCCTCGGTGTTAAAAGGGAGCCATCATTTAGTGAATGTGTGGCCGGTCTTTACGTGGGTGTGCAGTGATGTGTCTCCCGAATTACTTTAGGATAATGTCGGGTCTTTTCCTCCTCCTCTCAGCAGGACTCTGCAGGTTTAATGTGCACTGCCTTGGGCTTGTTCCATCCACATCCACACTATTAGCCAAACACTCACACATACACACAAACCTACCTCATGGAACATGCTATTGAGGCAAAGACGCAACTGTAGGTCAGGAACACACTCTGTTCTGGGAGCATACCTCGAATAATAAAGTTGCTTCTGACTGTAATGCAGACTATTTTCCTGTGTTGCCAGAGAGAAAGAATTCAGCACAGGAGAGCACGGTGTTGCCCTCTTCATAAAGAAACAGGACGATGCTGGTTGCTCATCAGAATGACTGCTTTCCAGTGTTTTTGTATAAGCATTTCCTTCCACTGCAAAGAGAATGTGCACTCCTGCAACAGTGAAAACAGTAAAAAAAAAAATGAACTCCATATCTTTGTGAAATGCAAAACACTTCTATGGATGTTCTCTGCCAACATAAAAAGATATGTTCTGTTAATGTTTGGTTGTTAGATTGTCTGGTCAAATGAATTTGAGAGTGGTTGTTGAGCGAAAATGCTTCTGTTGAATGGATTCTCAAAGGGATAACCTTGGTCCCTAAGCCAGATCAAGTTTGGACTTTGTTTGATGCTGATGTGCAACTTCATTTGAGGTTGATGCATCTGGAGTTGAGCTCCATCAGTCCTATTAATCAGGTAGAATGTTGTGTACCTCTTACCCAGACAGGGGTTAGGCTACGCAATACTATATTATATTAACAAGAGATAACACGACACAAACAATTTAAAAAGCAAACAAATGCAGTTGAAAAAAAAAAAAAAAAACTTATGAAAGCAGATTTTCAGTCACAGTTACAGGTTTTCATTTTCCAGACAGACTTTTCCTTCATGGCAGAGTAAGGAAGGCTCCTCCATGGTGTGTGTGTGTGTGTGTGTGTGTGTGTGTCTGTCTGCCCTGCGATGGACTGGCGACCTGTCCAGGGTGTTTCCTTGCCTTCG
>OMLB01034694.1:0-13210 GCA_900302555.1 Myripristis jacobus | reverse complement strand
GTCCTTAAGGGGATTCCGGGGACTCTCCAGCAAAATGAGGAGTAGGTTAAACACTGTTACGCCTACTTCATGTACTAGACTGCAGCAAAATGAAAGAATGTAATGACTGTTTTTACTGGAGGTTTCACTACCCCCACTGTTATCTCCCCACCTACAGTGTGTAATTCTGTGCTTAAGCATATCAAAATACAAAAATGATCTCAGCTGGGGTAACTTAGGAAAACATGACATCAATATGACCAATTAAAAGACAACCTTTTGGAGCAAAGTATGTGGGTTCATCGCTACATTTCCGCAGATGTGTACGAGCTGATGAGTAATAAGTTCCTTGACCAAACCCTTGTCAGACGAGGGTCTTCCATGTTAGAAAGTATTTCTGAAAAGAATCACAGTCTTCTTCATTTCTTACTTTCCATCTTCCCCCAACAAGCTCTGAAGATCAAAGTCAAGGAGATCTCCTACATAAACGGGGACACCAAGATTGTGCCAGAGACCAAGAGCAAGACCATTTACAAGCTGAACGGTGTGACTGAGCGCGACCTGAGGAAGACGGTGCTGTGGCTGCGGGACGGCCTGCAGTGTGTCTGTGAGGAGATGAATGACATCAATGCCGCCTACCTGGTCATGGGCCAGAAGATGGATGGCCATCTGGTCATCACCTCACTGAAGCGCTGGCAGAGGGGCCAGCGTGAGTTTAAGAGGATCTCCCGCAGCATCCGCAAGCTGCAGTGCTGAAAAAAAAAAAAACACCTGTTTATGTCACTGTTAGAGATCAGTTTTAAATTGACTCCTTCATAACCCCCATAACCTTTATCTCTGTATCACTTGCTCTCAATCCTGGCCTCCAAGGCCTAGAATACTGCTGGTTTTCTATCCTACCTTCCAGTTAATTGCAATTAATTACATTCACTTGACATCACAGGTGATTAGATGGCTAGAATGAAAGCCAGCAAATCATCAGTAGGTGCAGTCTATGAGAAATAACTACATTATTCTTATAGGGATAGAGTTTGTCTGTTGTACTCAATAGACCATTTTCACAGAAGCCTTTATGACACAAAAAGCAGGGTAAACACATGTATTACAAATGACATAAATTAATGTTTCATTCTAATTAATCATTGCTGAGTCTTTCCAGTGAGCCAGAATAAACAATAACCAAGACCCTGGCTTTGTTAGATCCTAAAGGAGCCAAGCCTTCATTTACGTCATTAGCAACATCTCTGTTTACCCTGCTATTTCATGTCAAAACAGCTGCTGTGAAAAAGGTGTATTGTGAGTTTATAATGATATTACTGTGTTTCTTTTTCGATTTCATATGGCATCAATAGACAAAGTTTTGCGGTATGCTTCTGAAAAAAAAAAATCACAGGATTAATCTTCTTTTTAGTAAGGGATGCCTCATTGTTGTAACAAAGTTACAGCAACAGTGATTCCTTGCTTTGACCCTCAGCAGTGTTCAAGCTCTTATCAGTACTCCAGTATTGGCTTCAGGAATGAACCACATTACAGAATGAGGCAAGAAGCAGAGGGCCCTCACAGATTAAGATAAGACTTCATAATAAAAGTATTCATGTCAAACACCAGAGACAGAAAAGCTGTGCTGGACAATTACGGGGGAGTGATGAGAGTCTTGCAAATAAATAAGCAGTATTTGTTTCCATTTGGGAAGTCAGTTCTGTCGTTGTTCTGCAGACACAGTTACAAAGATGGATACATGTTAAGTTGCATATTGGTGAGTGATTTTGTGACATAGTGTAATGCTCAAAGACAAGACCATGTTTGTGTTTTTGTACCGTTTTCTCAAGCAAAAATGAGAGATAGCTGGCTATATTCTCTGCCTGTTCAGCATTATGTTTGATATATTCTTGGTAATCTTTTTTTTTTTTTGTACTTGAGCCTTAATACTGCACTGCATAGCCGACTTTTATACCACAGTATGATAAATGGAATATTTTTCTACTTCATTCATATCTCATTTTAAGGTTGATTATGTAGTTTTGGATTGTAACTTCATCCTGTCGTTTGATGAGTTTCCTGTTTTCTCCATGAACTATTTCATGTCCTGGTTTTTGAGATATCAGTTATGAATTATCAGAATTTCTGTTGGTAATAATTATAAGTGAATGAGCATACCTTGGTAAGCGCGAATAATAATCACTCTTTTGTGTGTATGTGTGCAATGTAAAGTATTTTTTGGGGAGTATTACTCTGTAAATATCAAATATTGTGTTTTATTCTTGTATAAAGTTTTCAGCGATAAATAAGCATAAATGTCAGCTAAATGTTTGAAATGGCTGCTCACACAAACCTGAAAGCAAATAAAAAAAGTCTGACCACATTTCTGGAAATTTGTTCAGTGCGGGAGACAATTAAAGCCAGACATAAGAGTGGCTTTATCCTGAACAGCTGTATTATTTGTATGTATTTGTATGTTTATAGCTTCGAGTGAGCAGACATTCCAGTTATAAATACCCCCAGAACAGCCTTATTTCCATCGTCTAAAGTAACTAAAAGGTAGGAATTAAATTTATTGTTAATTTAACAGCGCCATCTATTGGAAGAGAGTGACAACACAAGGTCATGGAATTAAAGCAATCACCCCCCACCCCACCCCCTTTTATTTTATTTCCTTTTTTGCACACACACAATTTATTCTCAAATCTTTGCTTTCGTTAACTGCTGCAATCCTATTATGCCTTCAGACATTTTTATTTCCCGAGAAAAAAATTCAGTGGCATCATTATACCTGATTTTCCACAAAAGGTCACACTAATCCTATTTTTTTTTTCATCCAAAACACACATTTAGTACAGTTTGCTGAGGTTTCTGAGCTGGAAAGCCTAACTGAAGGCTGTTCTGTACCTGCATGGAATTTTGAGACAGCCATTGTAAGTAAATAAACAAATAAATTAATAAATACTTTTTTTTGGCTTTTATTTACATTGACGTGTTCGTCACGAGTGTGGCGGTGGGCTGCTGAATCTAATGCAACATGAATCATTCCGCAAGTTCATTTTTTTTTTTAGCAATGACCTCATCCACCAAAAGCATGAAATAGAGCGCCAGCGGCTGTGGATACAACACGTATGTACATTATAACCACAGTGACATCATGTCTGCTGTAGGTCCACCCAGCCGAAATGTTTTCATGAAGCAGTGCACTGAGACAAACGTGTAGCTGAGGATCCTGAAAAAAACAAGGAGTTTGCTATAAGTCATGCAGCAGCATTGTGTCATCTGATCATGGGAAAATCCAACTGTGCATATTTCTACATCCTGTAAACTATGTAGTGATGTTACAATGGGCTGTCATTACAATGTACATCTATAGGTGACAAAACTATGGGGCCAATTTGTGCCCAAGAAGACACAAGTTCTCATGGTGGGAGCTGTTTTCCTACTATAATTACCCGATGATCGATAAAGTTCATCGTATATAATCTATACCATCTTGAAAGACTGATGATTGGCACTGAAAATGAAAGCATAACCTCATGGAGTTAACCCGCCTGTGAAGAAACTCCCCTGTACTAATGAAATGCCACCTGGACCACAACATCCCTTAAAAATGAGGCTTTTTTAGTAATCTACATTTAAGTTTATTTCTGAACACGACTAATTTCTTTAGTTTTACAGTACTACCGCCATATATACGGATATTTCTTCGGTAGGCATTAATTCTGCCATATTTTTCATGGACATGCTGCTATATCTCACACTATACAACACAGTCAGTGCAGTTTTACTCTGAAAGTGCTCAAATCAGTGAGGAAAATCTTGACTGCATTAGCCGATTTATGATCGATTTTGATCGATTGATTAATTGAGTGATTGGTGAACTGGCGTTATTGATTATCGACTTTTAGAAGAACCAAGGAAACATCTGCATAAAAGTATTATTACACCAGGAGCCTAATCATATATTCATGTCTAGGACTGTCTACAATTACATCAAAAGTAATTCACTAGGATGGCAATATTACAGTGGCAACGTGGAAAGTAAACATACCACGACGTAAGAACACACTAAAGATTGCATATAATACTGGGACGGTGTATTACTGTAATCCTGTTGTAAAATAAGTGAGAAATTGCTGAGGTTTGGTGGCGGTAATTTATTGCTCCAGATGTGACCATATTTGAGTAACATCATCTTGGCCACTGTAGCGCCGATTCTAGAGTAAAAAGGACCGTGTCACCATTATCGGTAGCTTCTGACTCATGTATTAGTTTGGACATTTAACTCAACGTTTCAAACGAAACGTCCCCCCTCCTCCTCCTCCTCCTCCTCTTCCTCCTCCACGCCGCTCTTGCATGGGCGTGGCCGTGACTTCGCAGCTCTGTCTAAATCTGGAAAGACAGTGTAGTTCACTCAAGACAGACAACTGTGAAGCTGATACACACCTTAGGGCCAAAAAAAGAAAAGAAATGACAAGAAAAAAAAATAACCAACCTCCGGAAGAGGTTTGAGATGCAGGAGCGGCTGGGAGCCCATAGCCAAGGAGTCAGCTCATGTCATACACCCTGCGCTTGTGCTGCCTTCACACACTGTCGGAAATATCAGTATTGCGACTTAAGGCGAGACGAGCAGCCCAGCAAAATGATTGGGAAAGGGGGAATTTTCTCTAATACCCAAGTTGCCCAGATGTGACGTGTAAGGGGAACCTTTGGAAACCATGTGAACAGTTGATGGGAAAAGTGATGTCGCCTATTGTGTTGTTACGGCTTAATCATTGTTTCTCATTTAATGCAAACTATTAATTCCGAGGCACGTCTATATTTTTGTTAAGTTGCTGCGCATAAGCGGCTACATTTTGAAACTTATTTATTTAGTTAGTAAATGCCTTGTAAAGATAATACACAATTTATCCTCTTCGCTGAAACTGCTGTTTTACAGGAACTAGCCTACTTTTGTCATTATTTCCATGCAAAAGCACTTGAACGCGCAGTGAGTCGCATTTATGACTTCGACCCTTTGTAGGAAGGAGTCTGTGAAGGCAACCGAGGGCAGTGCTGCTTTTAGTTTTTCATCTCTTGAGTAACACAGGGACTGTTTTGCCTGTACTTATGATATGTATGTTTGTGCGTCTGTTCCATTTGTGCTAATATAAAACCTTTCGCCTGCCAGTGATGGGCGATGGTGAATCGCTCAGAGCAGGCAGGGCTCAATTTGACGAAGCTCAAAAAAGTCCGTGGGGAAGTCCCCTAGGAAATCCCCAGAAGTGTCGGAAATATTATCGTCGAGACTGGTGCGCCACAGCTCCAACACAGTTGATATGCTCGGTCCATGTCTGAAGACATAACGCCAGAGCAGAGACGTCAAATGCTGGATTATTAAAAGTTGATCTTGTGTCATATCTGCGAAGCCTGCAATGGATAGCGTCAATTGTCTAAACATGGATAACGACATGCTGAAAGACAAAATCCGAAGCTACAACACGCTGAACACGCTGTATCACGAAACGCGACAAGAGATTGACATTTTGAACAACCAGATCTACATGAAGGACAATTTAATTGCAGATTTAAAGGCCAAGTTGGGGAGATACGAGAGGATCTGCATCGGTGTGGAAGATAACGACCCTGTGGTCCTCGGGCCGTCCAAGTCTTTGTTGGAGAGCTTGTGTAAAGAAATCTGCAAACTGAAACAAAAGAGAAACGAAGCAGAGGTCAAAGCATCTCGCCAGGCAGAAATCAGCCAACAAGTGAGTATAATTTCATAGTTTATTCCCTACTAGGAATTACATTTTGTACACAAAAGGCAGCAGCTTTGATCATTTGGCAGCTGTACAAGGCTGAGATTACAAGTTTGCACACTGGAAAGTACACTAACTCTGCTCTATGTGAGTGCAAAACCTACTGTATTTTTTTTACACTGGTCCCAACTTAATGATGAGCTAAATAAAAATAAATAAATAATAATAAAAAAAAATACTTTATCTTTTAAGATGTAAATATACAATTGTCCAATGTTCTTTACCCGCCCAAAAACTGCAGACGTTATGTAATAGGCTACATTTTAAAAGGATATGACTACCCTGTAAACACCTGCATGAATATTTTTCTTTTGCCATAAGCAGTATAAAATATAACAAGTTTGTAAGCCTACATATGAATATTGAAGTGATTTTCTTTTATTCCCCTGTTGGGGGTCATTTATTTGAATTGGGTAGGTTAATATAATGTCTTTTTGAGTTTGAATTCTCTATTGAATATGTATTTTCAAGGATTAGTGTGTAGAGGCCATATAGAATAAGGACTGTAGTTACTAAAATGTATGATTGAAAGGAAAAGTACACAAAAGTAAAAGTAGGCTTTTTTTTTTTTTTTTTTTTGTGGTATGCTACGGGCTTCCGTGACTATATCCTTCATGTGATGTGAAGGGAAAAAAACAACAACCCTGCTATGAAAAAAAAGTGTTCCCCTCCCAACAATATGATATGCTCAAGGGCAAATCACGTCTCTCCTCCAGGAGATCCAGAAGGTGCGCGCGCAGCTCAAAGAGAAGGAGAGGGAGCTGGAGAACGTCAGGTGTCAGCCGGACCATGAGAAGGATCAGGAGATCCAGAGGCTGCGCTCTGCCCTGGAGGAGCGGGACCGGGCCGAGGCCACCAGGGCCGTGCTCTGCAACTCCCTGGCCGAGGAGGCCGATCAGCTGCGCGGCCAGCTGGGTGCCACAGTGAAGGTGTGCCAGGAGCTGCTGGCCAGGCTGGAGAGGGAGAAGAAGGGAGGAGCAGTGGAGGAGATGCCACTGCAACAGAAAGCCAGAGAGGTGGGTAACACCTTGGCCGCAGTGGCTGCCTGTGTTTAAACCTCACGTGTGTTCTCGTAACACAGAGTGCATTGCTGTTTCTTTCTATTTATTTTTGGAGATGGGCTTGTTTTAACTTGTTTTTCCATATTTTATTATAGATGACGGAGTCTGTCAATGCACAGATCTGCCAACTTCAGGAGGAGAATCGACAGCTGAAGCAGCGAGTGGCATATGTAAGTTGATAAATATGATGTAAAGCGCATGCTATATTTTTATGTTTGTATATCTATAGAAAATCTGATAACTGAGTTGGATCCTGAGAGCATAATACTGAAAATGTAGCTATTTCATAAGGTTTAACCTTGCTTTCAACTCTTCCTTTTAGGTGGAAAGTCTGAATGCTAAATGGCAGAAGTATGATTCCAGCAGGGAGGAATATGTTCGAGGGTTATGTCAGAGGCTGAAGGAGACCAGCACCCGTATCGTGTCCAGTTCTGGTCCAGGAGCAGCGGGGCCTGAGCACAGGGCCGGGCTGGGCTTGGTGTCTGGTCTGGGCCCCGTCAGCAGTGGATTGCTTCATCAGGAGATTTCCAGGCTGAATGGCCTGCTGGAGGAGAAGATGAGTGAGTGTGTGAGGCTGGGCCGGGAAGTGGATGAGATAAGGAGGCGAGATCAAGAGCGGATTCAGACACTGGAGCAGCAGGTCAGTGCCTTCCTCTGCGCTTAACTCACAACTACACATGTGCAGTTTGTTTTGTAAGCTTTATTCGATATAGTCAGCCATTGTGTCAGTTACTTAGACAAATATGAAAAGCTGAGTCAAAAGGTAAGTAAAAGAGACTAATTCAAATCGGTCTATCCTTCCTCAGGTTCTCATCTACACAGAGGACTTCAAGTCAGAGCGGGCTGACAGAGAGAGAGCACAGGGCCGCATCCAAGACTTGAAGGACGAGATCATTCAGTTGCAACAGCAGCTGCACAAACAGGTGAGACGACAGCCCTTCATTTTGGTGGACAGAGTGCATCCAGTCACTTTCGGTTCTTTTTATCAGTTAGCCCATCTTCTCAAAATTGCTGGCCGGTGCAACAGTGTAATAACCTCATCTTTTTTTTTTTTGTCCAGGGAGCAAGTAGAGAGAACCGAGATGCCGCACCTGTGTGTCGCGTTCACATCGGACACAGAATCACTTCCAGGCGGCACAAAGACTCTGCAGAACACTTGAGGAGGACCGGTGCGGAGCTGCCGAAACAACCCGCGGCAGCAACAACGCCAAACCTGGCCTGGAACGAATGTCAAGGCTTGTCAGAGTTACAGTGCCCGAGATGCCTCACCACGTTCGACGACAGGGATGCAGCCGAGTACCTGAATCATTGCGAAGAGTGCGCCAAGTTGTGAGTGGTACAACCCCCGTTTGGATAATAAGACAGTTCAATGTTGCTGACAATAACCGAACACTGAAGAACAGCACTACATGTCAGAGAAACGTTTTTGATTCGGAAAGACTTGACTACGGTTTAAACTAGTCCATTTAATGTGTTTTTGTCGATCACGATACAGAATTGTACATCCCAGAGTTCCCCTGGTTTCATCGTGCCTCTCTTAGCCCAAGTATGGTCTCTTTTGAATGCTGTGCTCTGTGTGGCGAGGCAAGGGGTTGTACTTGTGGCAAAGTGGATGTCAATGCAATATATGAATGTCATATACCTCAACTTTGCATCAAATTAACAAACCTGTTGCACTTTGACTTTTAGCCAAAAACTGATCGTAGAGATTTGTGATGCATAAGCTTCTTATCTGGATCTAGACGTCTGGTTGACAATTTGGTGCTATTGTGTTGTTGTTTTTTTTGTGTTTTTTTTTGGATTGAGCTTTACATGTTTCTTGTCTGTAAATTATGTATTCTTAATAATGGAATGAAAATATATCACAGTATTATATTAATATTTATTCTCTTCACCTAAGTACCTTTTCGCAAAAAGGCAACTCCTTACAGTGCAATGTAAAAACAAAAAAAAGTGCCTTTTTTCACCATTTTCATTTAACAGGATCATGTTTTTGTCCTTAAGGGTAAGCTTTTGGGGTCAAGCAGTCAAACAGAGCATCTGGAAAAAAAGAAAAAAAAAGTTTTGCGATACACTATTTGCAACAGTGTATGTAGAGATTTCATCTGAACTGACAAATTGCTTTTTTTAATTGGGTGCTGTTCCTGTTTTTTTTCTTGAGCTTGCATAGAATATTTTTATAATAAAAGATTGTTGTTTATCCACACTTTATCACATGATGATTTATGTTGTGTTAATACATGTTTTGCTATTGTGCGGTGTATTATGTTCCTCGGTCTCAAGCTCTAACCATAGATCATAGACAAACCGCTGAAATGTTGGTCCTACTTAGCTCGTGTGTGTGTGTGTGTGTCCATTGGTGTCACGTGTGTATGTGTGCACAGTGGAAAACCCCTTCCCAGCATAGCCTGAATGGGCACGCTGTACCGTGACAGCCAGATTCCCAGCTGTTGTGTGGCTGAAGTGAATACTACAAGGGTACTGACAAGACCACGGAGGCACTAGATCGAGTTACATCCAGACCCCAACAACTGCTATTGGATCAGGCGGTGACTAAAAAGTTCTCGCGTCAGTCTGAAGTTAGAAGTATCACTTTGACATAAAGCACAACAGGTTATGAATCAGTTGTCATGGGTTTGGTTTTAAGCACAGGAAGCTGGACATCCCCTGTTAAAAAGGAAGTAGGCAGTTATGGTGCATAGAGAAGACGTAGATGAAACAGCAAGCAGCTCTTTTTGTGTCTCTGTCTTTTATGCCATGTTACCTGATGAGATAGCTGCACATTTACCTACAGTGTGCCACTTAAGTTTGATTAAAAGAAACAGGCTGATCCTGGATGTCAGGCCATGACTTCAAATCTGAAAATAAGATTCAATGAGGCAGAAAAAAAAATCAGATTTTCTTAGCAAATATCATTTACTGATGTGTTGAGCAAAATAATAGCTGCTCTTTATTTGAAGATTTCAGAGGCATTGTGCCTTTGTCCCCGTTACACATTCTGGTTGCCTTTAGCAGAGGAAGTGTTGAAACCCTACAAAATGGTGTCAAGGGACTGGCTGTATAAACAGACAGAAGTTCAGAGGTTTCAAAGTTAGTATGGTACTCAAGTCACAAAGTCGCAAAATGACCTAGGGCATCACATGCGCACTTACTCATCAGCAGATTGGGAAAGATATTTGTGGCTGAATTAGTTCCCAACTCACTTACTCATTTGCATACACACCAGTCTGGCCCCAGTTTATGAAAGCACTCAAAAGCCGCATTCAATGAATGGAACTGTCAATGAATTTTATCTCTAAAGGGCAACTGTAGTAGCTCTGCTATTGGACAGCCATTGACGCGTGTGCGCTGATAAAAGTACACAGAAGGCCCTAAAAAGCCATGGTGGGGATTCTCCCCCACCAGCACACACCTACACTTCTACTACAGGGTCTATATCTGAGCACACATCCACACACAAAAATGCACTACCCACCCAGCATAGAGTGGAAAAAATAGGTCACACACATCTCCACCCCGGTGTTAGGGAACTTTTCTGCGAAACAAAGACATGAGTTAATAAGAAAAGTCAAGTGATAGTGGTAAACTAGTTCCTGTTGAGAACAGGTTTCAAAGCATTAGGAGGTGGCTGTCGAATACTTCACAGAATGGGAAAACTTTAGCCTGACACTTATCCAGACAGATACAGAATGGATAGATTTGGCCTTTAATCTTATGTGTATCCAAAAAGAATGGGAATTTCCCATCATCACAAGGGAATTCCCAAAAACGGAGACGTTCTCCGGTTTATTTGAAAACAGTGCCTTTGACTAAGAAAGCAGATCATTTTAAGGTGCTGTACGTGAGGTGAGGTGAGGCGGCTGGTATTAATGCTGACTGCTTTTGTTAGCCTCTCTGATACGGACGTCCTGCGCGCTGGCCGTCAAAAACACAGTGCTGAGTGTAGCCAGGAAAAGATGGGGGCTTTCCCCTCTGTGGAAGTGTATGTGATCCTGAAGCGCTCCAGGCAGTTGACAATGAAAAGATCAGCCTTCTGATTACAAGCTACAGGCAGCTCTGATCCCTTCTAATAATCCTATTGGCGCTCACCCCTGTCATTGTCAGACCCTGCCCTGTGCACACTAGATTCCACAGCACTATTGTGTTTTAATTCATCATCAGGACAACAAAGGGCATGTGCATTTCCTGGGCTTTATATATATATATATATATATATATATATACAGTCTTCTATCAAACCCAACCGCCATCAAATAAGGGAAAAAGTTGAAGATTTCCATGTGTATCTGCAATGGCAAACAGGTGTATAACCTGTAAGGTCAAAACACAGACTCTGTGATGTTTGGATGTTGTCTCATAACCATAAACCTAGTTTGTTTCTGGGTTTTTTTTTTTTTTGCCTAGTTCTGTAAGCCGTTTGCCTAAATTCGATAGCTCCAATATTACATCACTGGGGACTGAGAGTGAGCGCACTATACAAACAGCCAGACATTCATTAATACCTGAAATAAACCATGACTCATATCTGCTGTGGCGGCTTGCACAAACCAAAACCTTTTGTCTTCTGTGTGCTGTGCATTTCCCACATTTCTCTAGTGGGCCAAATTTGTAAGAGTGGTAATTTTTCATAGTGAAATCCCTTGGTTTTAAGAAACTGTTGCTCTTGGAAAAGTTAAGAGGAAGCAGTCACTGTGGAGATCATCAATGTAACTCACTTCCTCTTGCACATAACTCATTTGGCTTTCAGGTGACTGTACTAAAATACTGTACTTTTTTAATTGCAACAAAAAGACATCCTACACAAGGCTATACTAGATAAAATGCTTTGGTTAGATCGGGGTAGACTATCAAAAAGTACACCATATTAAACTATTCATTTGGTGCAGTATAACACTATTTTACATATGAAGAACATTTGTCATGACAACTTATTACATTTTTAAACTGTTTTCTTCACTGTAAGAACCCTACAATGCTATAACTGAAAATGTGATTATTGGATTAGATACAAAAATCAATTACAATACAAATTAAGGTTGAAGAGGAGTGTTCTTCTTTATCCATTATAGGTAACCATGTACAGCATTTCTAGCAAGGTATGTGGCAGAAGAGGGCTCAGAGATGATAGATAAACCTCTATCATTTATCAAAAACACATTCTTATGCTTCCAGTTATGTTTGCCCTTGAGTTCAAACAAAATCTTGTTTTGGTGGAAAAATATAGCAGAGCAAATGAGAGCTTTTTTAATGCAGCTAAATGTGCACCTTGTCTTGACACAGTAACGTTACAGATCAGAGTGAAGGGTGTGTGGTAACTCATCTACATCTAGATAAGTCATAACCTGACCTCATTTCATGTACATTTTACCCGGAGGGAATGCACTTGATTTCGTAACTGTCACAAGGCAATTTTCCCTCGAGTTTCATGTGTATATATTAAAAAGAGCTACAAGTAAATGTCTCAAGGGGACCGATGGCAACTACATCATTTTCTTTATGTTCTTCGCAAATGAAACTGAACATTACGATCCACATGACTCAGTTGTAGTGGCCTTACAGATCAATTATGACTGTCAATTGCTCGATTTCCCAGAAGGAACGTGTGTGTACTGAGGGTGTGACTCACTCTGCACTCTTATGTGGCTGCAAACCTGCAAAGGAGCAACACTGATGATAATGTGATAACACTCCCTCCACAGGACACAGGATTATTCACCAGTCTCTTATGGGCATGATCGCGATGAACAGCTGAATCCACCTTTAGTTATGAATGCTTGAAGGGATGAAGATCTCCTGACTTCATTCATTCTATATTTAATTTATATTATCTGGATGTGTGTGTGTGCGTGCGTGTGCGTGTTCATTTTAATCGCCCAAATCCTTTATTGACACTTTCTATTGCAAGTAGGAAATAAGGTTTGACACAAGACACATATCCTGCCATACTACTGTATTCCATCTTTCAAAAAGAAAGACAAGATTTAATATTACTTAACAATATGTTAAAAAGTAGCCAGTTTGGCTTCAGTGTTAATACAATATACACTCTATAACAGATTGATAGTGTGAGTATTGTTCTTTTTCATTTTCATTCTGAAAGTATTCTGATACAAGCTGGCTACAGGTCAAAAAGAAAGAAAACAAAAACTGTAACTGGTACACTTTTACTCAACAGTTTGTTAAACAGAACTGAAAAACCAAAAAAGAACATTGTCAAGTATTATGCCTCACTCCTCTGTGAAGTAACATGTTGGGGGAGCGGAGACCAGCTGACCAAGCCCATTCCCTTGTCAATTATGTTGATGAGATGCCGTGCAAGGGACAACTGGAAACAATGGGATAGTAAGCCACAATAACTCAATTACAGCTTTTAATTCATCACATTTCTCT
>OMLB01034693.1:0-15511 GCA_900302555.1 Myripristis jacobus | reverse complement strand
GTGGATGATTATGGTACACAGCAGCCTATTGCACTACTGAAGCTGTTATTGGACCGTGGAGGCATATATGACAGAGGGAAGGAGCTTAACTACAAAATACTCAAGGACCTTGGCTTTATTGCCGCCATGGGGAAGGCAGGAGGTGGGAGGAATGAAGTGGATCCCCGCTTCATCTCCCTCTTCAGCGTTTTCAGCATCCCCTTCCCTGAGGAGGCATCCCTCCACCTCATCTACGCTTCCATCCTCAAAGGCCACACTGAAGTAAGCAGCATTGTTGTCTTCTTAAATCAGAGCATATTAGAACCTCAATAATCCAGATCCCTTAGAAACTGGCTTTATTAAATCCAGTGGAATGTCTGAATGAATGAAACACATGGCAGTACTAGTGCTGTTAATGAATCATGCAAATTCCTTGTACCAAAACACTTTATTCTTGTCTAATTTTCAACTGAAATGCTAAAATTATAAGTCTTGATAAATAGATTCCAGTAGTGGCACAGAATTAATGGGATCTGAATAAATCTGAATTTACCACTGACTATAATTTACTCAACTTCATCAAATATTTCAGGCATTTGAGGAAGGTATACAAAAGGTTTGTGATAAAATCACTCTCTGCACACTTGAACTCTACAAGAACATTATCAAAGACCTTCCACCCACTCCCTCAAAGTTTCACTACATTTTCAACCTGAGGGATCTGTCAAGGGTCTACAATGGACTGACCCTCACCACGGCTGAGAGGTTGGATTTGATGTTTTCATTTTATTAATACCTAGATATTGCTGTTCACTTGTATTGTAAATATCTTTCCACTGGCACATTTCTTCTGACAGGTTTTTGACAGTCACCCAGTTTGTGCGTGTTTGGAGGAATGAGTGCCTGAGAGTATTCCATGATAGACTCATCAGTGAAACAGACAAAACTTTGGTAATAACAATAATTATATTGGCAGTTACATTTATATATTTTCTTTCGTCTTCACTACAGTAACAAGCATTATTTTTGTAACTGCTCTCTTCACATTTAGGCTTTTAGCCTCTACTGTCTACAAAAAAAACAGTAGACTGTGGGGTAAAGTTGTATTTGAGCTTTCAAATATACCCTGTGTTTATACAATTTTCCATTAGTAATCTCTTTGAAATAGATTCTTTGATGGTTTTTTTGTCATTAGGTCCAAGGCCATATAAAGAACCTAATTGATGAGCATTTTAAGTCAGACCTGGAGGCAGCCATGAGGGACCCCATCCTGTTTGGAGACTACAGGACAGCCCTCAATGAGTCTGAACCAAGGGTCTATGAGGACATACAGGACTATGAGGCTTCCCAAACCTTGTTTCAGGTACTGTCACATTATGAATTCTAAGTTATGAAAAATATTTTTGTTTGTTTTATTTTGTGTTTGGTATGTGGGAGTATCCAAGGACATAGGTTGTCATTAGTTGTCACTATTAGTCATGCCATAAAATGTTGAAAGTGGATTGTATCTTTGCATTCTGCAGGAAATTCTAGAGGAGTACAATGAGAATAAGTCAAGGATGAACCTAGTACTGTTTGACGATGCCCTGGAGCATCTGACCCGGGTGCATCGCATCATTCGTATGAACCGTGGCCACGCCCTGCTAGTGGGAGTTGGGGGCTCTGGCAAGCAGTCCCTCACCAAGCTTGCTGCCTTCACTGCCGGCTGTGAGGTTGTAAAACATAAGTATACCATTAAATCTGTGCAGAAGGACAAATGGTTCCCAATCAGACTTAGAGAAAGGGAAAGCATTTCTTAATTAAAGAGAGCACCAGTTCTTCTACCTATACACTCTATAGGTAGCACATTTGGAGCAGATACAATTTTCCTCAAGCTGCAAATGTACCTATTATCATCTCAGAAACTGCTAGCTTGATGCTTGTTTTTAGAAGTGTGCTTTTTCTATATTGCACAACATCACAAAATCTTACACAGAAATAATTGCAAAGACAAGTCTGTGTAGTAATGGAAACTACTTTCTCCAGGTGTTTGAGATCACGCTAAGCCGTGGATACACAGAGGCCAACTTCCGTGAGGATCTAAAAACCCTGTATTTGAAGCTTGGCATTGAAAATAAGAAGATGGTGTTCTTGTTCACCGATGCTCATGTTGCTGAAGAAGGCTTCCTGGAACTCATTAACAACATGCTCACCTCTGGTTGGATATCAAACTTAAATCCTGGCTCACACTCTTTTACAGTGTCATTCTTTGATATGATGGCTCTAGAACAGCAGTCAAGTGATATGTTGATTTCCAGGCATTGTTCCTGCACTGTTCCCTGATGATGAGAAAGAGTCAGTTCTCAACCAGCTTCGTGATGAGGCCATGAAGATGGGGTCAGGCCCCTCCAAGGAGAGTTTGTGGCAGTACTTTGTTAACAAGAGTGCCAACAATCTACACATTGTTTTGGGCATGTCCCCAGTGGGAGACACCCTGAGAACACGTTGCAGGAACTTCCCAGGTGGAATACAGCGTGGTTGTAATATTATCTCTAATTTTTGCAAAAGTGTATTTGGCTGATTTTTTTTCTCCTCAGGGCTGGTGAACAACACTGGGATAGACTGGTTCCTTCCATGGCCCCCGCAGGCATTACATGCTGTGGCACAGTCTTTCCTTGGTCTGTAACAACAAACATTTATACATTCTGTGCCTTTGCTATGAAAATGTTTGGAGAGTCATTTTTTGTTTAGAGAGTAATTTTCATTTTTATTTCATTTATATTAATTTAGATGCGACCATCCCTCACAGCTGTGATTATTGCTACCACATACAGAGTAATGTAATTGCAGTAAATCTTCATCAGGCATCATTGCTCAACTTGTTCCCCAAAAATAATGATTAACAGCACAACTGTCCTTGTGTCATGATATACAATTCTAGAGAAACTGTACCACCTTTTGGAGCTGGTAGTGGAAGACCTGAAAATTAACTTTAGTCTCAGAGCCAAAACTACAAAAAAATCCACAGAAAACATTGCATTTCTGTTGTTTAACTTGTGTTTAACCTCCAACATGTAATTGATTTTTACAGGCGAGAATCCAATGATCCCTGAGTCACACTGTGCAGCAGTGATAGCCCATGTATGCATGGTCCATGGCTCTGTGGGAGAGTACAGCAAGATGTTCCTGCAGAAACTAAGACGCAGTAACTATGTCACCCCAAAGAACTACTTGGACTTCCTTAGCACATATTCCAACCTCCTTAAGGACAAGGACCAATACATCCTGGGTAAGAAGAAGGAACATACAAAAAGATCACACAAAAATCATAGGAATGTCCAATTCCTCATTTAGCTTAGACTGATGCCCTACGGTATACTGTGTGTTCTATGGGCTGTGATTGTAGTCTTTTTATTTTATGAGAGATCTAACTTGCCCTTTCCTGTCCTAGCTCAGTGCAAGCGCCTAGAAGGGGGTTTGGATAAGCTGAAGGAGGCCAGCGAGCAACTGGCTGAGCTCAATGCCAAGCTGGCAGAGCAGAAGGTTGTCCTAGCAGAAAAATCCTCAGCTTGTGAGGAACTGTTGGAGGAGATCTCCACGAACACCACTGTGGGTCAGTGAGGACAACCACTTCTTATCTTGCCATTATCAGGATTGATAGTAAACATAATTTAGGCTTACAAAACCCAACACAAATCTTGGATGTTACAGCCCAATTCATTTTAATACCTTCCCATTCCAGCTGAAGAGAAGAAGACTCTGGCAGAAGACAAAGCCAAAGAGATTGAGGAGCAGAACAAAGTGATAGCTGTTGAGAAGGAAGATGCTGAAAGTTCCCTGGCTGAGGCTCTGCCTGCCTTGGAGGCAGCCCGCATTGCCCTGCAAGACCTGGACAAATCTGATGTCACAGAGATCCGGTGAGCCCTCCCTCTGACTCTGAGCATTTTTATTTATTCTGTTGCTGAAACACCTAGCATTGATGACCAAATTGAAGAGTCTGAGCAAGTAGTCAATAGTCCTGGTCTAGATGCTGGATTCTGGTGACTCCCATGTTGAGCCTCTGCAAACAAATTGAAAATGTTGAAATTATAATGACAGACTATGTGGAGTCCTGATTACAATAACACAGTAGCTCAGATCTGACCCTCTGATTTGCTAGTGTAAGTGCAAAAAATGAAGGGCACAACTATTTACTTAGCGAGTGATTCATCTGACATTTAATTGAGCTCTGTCACAATTTCAGTTACTCAGTTAGAATACCAACATCACTATTTAAAAAGGAGCATTACAAGTTCAAAAGATTTTATATAATAGACCATCCATGAAAAAGTAAGGGGAGAAAAAATCTCGTCTCACTAAAGCCCTGATGCCCCGGGCACACCTGGGCAGGGGCAGTCTGCCTTCCTCATTCTCCTCCTCCTCCACCTCTACCACTGTATCATCATCCTCAACATCACCCTCTTTGAGTTTACCGTTGATCCACAGGCAAATATTGTGGAGCATAATAAAGTAAGGAAAGTGAGGAAAATGCCTTGTATGTTGTGTAACATGAACTGACTTCAGAAACATAGGCCTAAGTACCATAAAATACATATTCATCAGTTCAAAGGCATTAAAAGTTTGCACCCTGGTGCACATCTTCAGCTGCACTTGCAGCATAATAACTGTGTGCAGATTGCACACAGTTGATAAATCAGAATTGCTACTTTTTACTCACAGAGTGCCATTTGTGCCACTGCAAACTGGAGGTGAGCAAGCATCCAGGACCAGGACTTGACATGATTGGCCCAAATGCAAAGTTACACTTAGTACAGCATAGTCATTTTCTGTCTGACACAATGCATTTATTAATAAACATGATCAGAGACAACATGCCAACAAAATGCATGTCTTTCTGACAGCACTGACTGGGAATATATGATTTGTATTTATATGCCATCTCTTAAAGGGGCAGGTAAATAGGATGGTGTGACCAGCTGCTTTTATCCCGCTTTCAATTAGTCATTTTGACATTGACAAAGTCCTTAGTGATAGCTGTGTTGAAAGATTTGTACATGGCAAGTATCATATGGATTGTGATAAACATCCACAATCGCTAAAAGCAAGATGACTCTTTCTTTAGCTAAGAATATTTTTTACTCCTTTAAAAAATGTTAAAGGTTTACTTTACATCAATATTTGTTGATCATTTTCCCATGCCTCTGTGTGCTTTTTCCTGCTGGTGTTCTGATACATTCTTGTGCAGATCCTTTGCCAAGCCACCCAAACAGGTGCAGGTGGTATGTGAGTGTATCCTGGTGATACGTGGCCACAAGGAGATCAGTTGGCAGGCAGCCAAGGGGATGATGTCAGAGGCTAATTTCCTGCGATCTCTGATGGAGATGGACTGTGATTCCATAAATGCAAGCCAGGTCAAAACTGTCAAAAGTATGCCGGACTTAGTGGATTATCAAAAGCATTTATATAATAGTGATGTTTCCATTGGCAAAGTTCTTAACAAATGTTTTCCTTGTTATTTCTTCTTGCCAGGCTTCCTGGCAAACCTCCAGACTAGCTTTGAGGAGATGCAGGCAATCAGTAAAGCTGGCTCGGGGATGCTCAAGTTTGTGGAAGCTGTCATGGGTTACTGTGATGTTGCCAGGGAGATAAAACCCAAGAGAGAGAAGGTAATACAACAAATGTATAACTATTACTGCATCATGCTGTAACTGAATCAATGGAGAATAAACAGGTGGATGTACACTGATTTTGATAGGTGGCACGTTTAGAGAGGAACTTCTTCCAGAGCAAGCGGGAGCTGGAGCATATTCAGAATGAGCTAAGTGCTATCCAGAAGGAGTTGGGAGCTCTTGGGGAGAAATACCACGCTGCAATGGCGGAAAAACAGCTGCTGCAGGAGGAGGCTGAGGTTATGGAGAGAAGGCTCATAGCTGCTGACAAGCTCATCTCTGGCCTGGGCTCCGAGAACGAGCGGTGAGGCTAGAGGACAGATCATGGAATCACAGTACTTAATTTGAACCCATGGCCAAAGATTGCTTATGTGTCCTGTTTCCTTGTCTCCTCTTTGTCTTCCTTTTAATGCTCTGCCTGCCTCTCTTCACTACTTTCTCTTTTTCCTATGTGTCATGATACCCATTCTCAGTTGGACGCTTGATTTGGAGGAGTTGAAGCAGCGGCGTGTGCGTCTTCTAGGTGACTGTCTGATCTCTGCTGCTTTCCTGAGCTATGAGGGAGCCTTCAGCTGGGACTTTAGAAATGAGATGGTGTACCAGATGTGGGAGAAGGACGTGTTGGAGAGAAGCATCCCCCTGAGCCAGCCTTTCAGAGTGGAGAATCTTCTGATTGATGAGGTGGAAATCAGCAGGTGGGAGGGAGTGTATGCACTCTACACCAAACATGCCATGACAAATGAAATGCTTATGTATATATGTTGCAAATAATGCTGATTCTAGTCTTTTATAGATAAATATCAAATTTTAGGAATTCAGTTATTGCTTAGGGTAAGCTTCACTATTTCAGCTGGGCAGACACTTGCTGACATATGAGTGTGAACCTGGATCCTCTGGTAGAGAGGTGGTCTTATTACTCATCATACAAATCCTACTGCTACCCAGGTGACTTTCCAGAATGATGATGTATCCTTATAGAGGGTACAAGTGCTCACAGAGTGGTTTGATAACCATGAAATGGTATCAACACAATGCAAATTGACGGGATGTCTTCATGAAATGTAAGGAAATAAAAAGGGGGCAGCACAAGTGCTTTTGATGTCCACTGATGTTCTGTGGAGTGAGCTAACAACTAAAGAAAGAAGAGGGAAATTGTGACCACAAAAGTGGTGAAAGGTGGCACAAAAAAATAATAATGCTAAAGTACATATTTAAAAATACACCAACCATGGTGTATTTTTAATCATGTGGCTCTACAAATAAATGTGTTTTAACTTTTTTCCCATTGTAGTGGTGGGATCTAGTTGATTTGTGCCATTTTCATCCATTTTGGGGTTTCTTCCTCTCTCTTTAGATGTAATTTCTTGTGGAAGACTGAGATGATAACGGAATTACATACACTTGGCCGTAACACTTAAATTAAAGCACTGTTATGAATAACATAATGTGTTATACTATAGACTGTATACAGTAAAGACTGATATCTTTGTAAAGTTGTTAGTCAAGTTTCTTTAACCTATACTTAGATTTTTCTTTGATTTCAATTGAGAATGATCATGGGCGGCCTGGCATGTGTTAAATACAACTTGTGTGACAGGTGGGGGTCAGAGGGTTTGCCCCCAGATGAGCTGTCAGTCCAGAATGGAATCCTCACCACCAGAGCCAGCCGCTTCCCCATGTGTATTGACCCCCAACAGCAAGCACTCAACTGGATTAAGAAGAAGGAGGAAAAAAATAACCTCAAGGTACAAAGTTTCATATTCATAGTTTGCTACGTTTGTTATTTTTCCTCTTCAGTGTCCTTACACTGGATGATATTCCATCTAATATAATCATCCTCTTCCCCCCAGATCTCCTCTTTCAATGATCCAGACTTCTTAAAACAGCTAGAGATGGCCATCAAGTTTGGCTTCCCTTTCCTTTTTCAAGATGTCGATGAATACATTGACCCTGTCATTGACAATGTCCTGGAGAAAAATGTAAAAGGAGCAGAGGGCAGGCAGGTTATTTTGCTGGGAGACAAAGAGGTGGACTATGATCCCAACTTTAAACTCTACCTCAACACCAAGCTGGCAAACCCCAAGTATTCCCCCTCTGTTTTTGGAAAAGCCATGGTCATTAACTATACTGGTGAGAGCCTTCAGTACAGCAAACACATTTTAGTCTCTGACAAATGAAATGTTGGCAGTTATAGCTGTGTCTTGTCCATGTCGATTTATTTTTCTGTGATACTCATAGTGACCCTCAAGGGTCTGGAGGACCAGCTGCTGAGCGTTATTGTAGGCTTTGAGAGAAAGCAGCTGGAAGAGCAACGCGAGCGTTTGATCCAAGAGACAAGTGAGAATAAGAAGCTGCTGAAAGACCTCGAGGACTCCCTGCTTAGAGAGCTGGCCACGTCTACAGGCAACATGTTGGACAACACAGAGCTTGTCCTCACACTAGAGGAGACTAAGTCAAAAGCCAGTGAGGTTAGTCTGTGAACAACCAGGCCCACTCCTAGAGGAGTGGGCCAGGACAGCACAGTTTACGTCAAGATGTGACGTAAACTGTGCTGTCAGTCATTATCTTACGCTATACCTGTGAGGACAATCTTTACTGTGATTGTGGGTGATGAATGAGGGACGAGAGGTGGTCTTCAGCAGTGCCGGAATACCCATTATCACAGCAAAAAAGGTCCTCAAGGGAATAATTGCCATTATAAAATGGTTACCAACACTTGTATGCAGACATGCATACAATAATTTATTTACTAAAAAAAAACAAGAAGGAGCACTAACTAGCTACAAAATTACCAGAGGTGTTGGCATACCAAGCCATAACTATTGAAAATTAATACAAGTTTTTAATAAGTCTTTGACCAATCAGATTGCTTCACTGAAACTGTGCAATTGACCAGTGAAGTCATTCAAACCTGCTTTTTGACTCTGTTTCAATTTGTGCTCCTCAGGTATCTGAGAAGCTTAAGTTGGCTGAGAAGACAGCAGTGGACATAGATAAGTTGAGAGACGGATACCGTCCTGCTGCCAAGCGTGGTGCCATCCTGTTCTTTGTATTGGCAGAAATGGCTGTAGTTAACAGCATGTACCAGTACTCTCTCGCCTCCTACTTGGAAGTATTTGACTTTTCGCTGCGCAAATCCCTGTCTGACTCCATCCTGTCTGAAAGGTTGAAGAACATCATGAACACTCTGACACACAATGTTTATAACTATGGCTGCACAGGTAAAGTAATATATAGGGAAAGATGGAAAGAGACTATTTCTTAAGATAATGCACAATACTTAAGATTTTTGATGTTGATGATGATGTATATCCTCAGGTCTATTTGAGAGACACAAGCTGCTCTTCTCCTTCAACATGACCATAAAGATTGAGCAGGCAGAAGAGAGGGCACCTCAGGAGGAGTTGGAGTTCTTCCTCAAGGGTGAGATGGCAACAGGCAGATAGAGTTCCCTTGAAATATTAAGGAGTGAGTAAACCCCAAACCCCAATCTTTAGAAAGCCAAACATCTAATCATAAAAAGAATTCTGTAGATTACAACAAGATAACATCAATTAGCACTAACTATCAGCCAATAGCAGAAGGCAATTTGTGTAGCATGCCTTTTACCATTAGATGTCACACTTCACAGATTTAGGTTTGGGGTTTAGTTGCTTTTAGTTACCCTTTTAGCAGACCACAGTAATTACATGCACAGGCACACAAGCATGTGAAAACACACTTAGATACACAGAGTTTAGCACTGCATTTTTCCCTCTTTCCCACCTTCTATGTAAAGGTAATCTATCCTTGGAAAAGAGCAAGCGCACAAAGCCATTTACCTGGCTTCCAGACCAGGGCTGGGAGGACATTATGAAGCTAGCTGAGCTCTTCCCTGAGCAATTTGGATCTCTGCCTGATGATGTGGAGAAAAACCCCAGTGACTGGAAATCTGTAAGTGACCCCAGTCACAGGATGTGTTACAGACATTTTATTGAATCACCTGAGGGATTAATCCTTGTTCCTTTTGTTCTCAGTGGTATGACCTGGATGGGCCAGAGCAGGCTCCCTTTCCCATGAAGTATAAGGAAAATCTGACAGCCTTCCAGAAGCTGCTGTTGCTGCGCTGCTTCCGTCTTGATAGAGTGTATAGAGCTGTCACTGACTATGTCACTGTCACCATGGGCGAGAAGTGAGACTGTTGTCTTTCTGGATTACACATACATAATATACATAAAAGTCAACATATGGGTGGTTTTGTTTATGTTGCCACAACACATAAATATTCAAACACAGTAATTCAGACTTAAGTATTTTTTGTTTACTTATGAAGATTTATTCCTATTTCCTCTCAGATATGTGCAGCCTCCAGTGATCAGCTTTGATGCCATCTATGAACAGAGCACACCTACCTCCCCCATTGTCTTCATCCTTAGTCCTGGCTCTGACCCAGCCAGTGACCTCATGAAACTAGCAGAAAGGTCAGGTGTTGGAGGCAGAAAGCTTAAATTCCTTGCCATGGGGCAGGGCCAAGAGAAGGTACCTAAGAGTTATTTTGCAAATCTTTGCAATGAAGCTTTTAGTGTAATCAAGTCTCACAAGTTTAGGAATTGATCAGCAGTCAAATGTATTCTTGGTGAGTTAAATAGTTGAGGGGTATTTTTTCTGCATGTGTGATAAAGGTGGCACTACAGTTGCTGGATACGGCAGTGTCCCGGGGTCAGTGGCTAATGCTCCAGAACTGCCACCTCCTGGTGAAGTGGTTGAAAGAGCTGGAGAAGTCACTAGAGAGAATTACCAAGCCTCACCCTGACTTCCGCCTATGGCTCACCACCGACCCCATCAAGGACTTCCCCATTGGCATACTGCAAAAGTCTCTAAAGGTGAAACAGTATTCTTCCTTATTCACAGCAGTGAGGTTAACTTTGGTTGTGAGTCTCAGTTTCTCTCTTTAGCACAAGGATTTCTTTTAACTTACCTTTACTGATACCCCTAAGGGGAAATTCAACAAAGTAATTCTTTCACTTCCATTCCTACAACATCCTGACAACAGCAAAACAAAAACAAAAGGTCTAAAGGCCCACACTCTCATACGGTGTCACACATAGAAATAGATGCCACAATAATCAACATCACCAATATTGCATCTCTTTGCTGAATGACTTAGACCACTGGAAGAGTGCACTCTGTAGAGTACAGATTTCCACCACGCATATCTCCCTGTCTCCCGTGCTTGGACTTAGACAACAAACAACCCCTTTTTTGCTTACTCGGAGAAGGGAAAATGGGAAGCACTGTCTGTGTATTTCTTCTTGGTGGATGCTTGGACTTAGGCGAAAAACCAGCTGTAGAGGTAGCACTCAATTGTTTGATTCACTGCAATCATGAGAAGTCCTTGCTCATAGAGCCATAAATGTGCACAAAAAATGTTAGGCTGATCAGCTCAGTAGTATGTGAGATTAGCTGCAGACAGATATAAACACATGCATACACCCATGCACATGGTCAAACACATGATTCCCACTAGGCTACTGCCTGGCAGAGATAATAAAGAATGTGGTCATTCTGTGTGTTTAGATGCACTGTAGTTGTCTAATAATATTTTATTTTTGACTGTCCAGGTAGTGACAGAGCCTCCCAATGGTCTTAAGTTGAACATGAGAGCCACATACTCCAAGATCTCTGATGAGACCTTGATGGCTTGCCCACACCCTGCCTTCCGCAGCTTGGTCTATGTGCTGGCCTTCTTCCATGCTGTAGTGCAAGAGAGGCGCAAGTATGGCAAGATTGGCTGGAATGTCCCGTATGACTTCAACGAGTCTGACTTCCTTGTAAGTGGCGCAACAGTCAATGATATTGCGGATCATGCATTTGTTTGGCTGTTATTATTGATATTATTGAGCTTGTTGTATGGTATATCTCATGTTTTAAAGAATGTTATTATGCTCAATAGGTGTGTATGGAGATCCTGAATACCTATTTGACCAAAGCACACGATCAAGGAGACTATACTATTCCCTGGGGAAGTCTGAAGTACCTTATTGGAGAGGTTAGGCTAAATTAGTTGTACTTATTAAAATTTTAAATCTTTGTTATACTTGACCATCGTAGTCCTACCAGCTGCTCTTTTAAGTGTTCCATGTTTCATAGGTGATGTATGGTGGGCGAGCTATAGATAGCTTCGACCGCAGGATACTGACTGTGTACATGGATGAGTATCTAGGAGACTTCATCTTTGACACCTTCCAGCCTTTTCACTTCTTCCACAACAAGGATGTGGACTATAAGATCGCATCCAACGGCCACAAGCAAACATATGTCGGTCAGTCATTGTTTTGGTCCTCTTATTTTGTGTATAACAAAACCTTAAATCTCTGCTTCATTGCTCACAGTTTTGATTTTCCTGTTTTTTGTCACAGAGGAGATTGAGTCCCTACCCTTAGCAAACACACCAGAAGTATTGGGTCTGCATTCCAATGCGGAGATAGGATATTACACACAGGCAGCTAGAGACATGTGCACCCATCTAATAGAGCTGCAGCCTCAGACTGGTAAGATTTGGAGTGTTCTTGGAGTCTTTTCCTCTTTCCAGTTGTCTTGCTGAAATACACTGAAGCAGGGCAGGTGCTTGTTGTCACAGACCTAGAAACTATGTCCTTTGCTTGAGGGATTATTTCTTTACTCCCTGTGCACTATACTATGCCTGTCTTTGCCTTAACACACTCTGATCTCTCATGCCTCAGGTGAGTCTGGCAGGAGCATCAGCAGGGATGAGTACATCAGCCAGGTGGCCCAGGACATCCAGAACAAGCTGCCCAAAGTGTTTGACTTGGACGTGATCCGCAAGAAGTTTGGTCTGGACGTTTCCCCCACATCAGTGGTGTTACTTCAGGAACTGGAGCGCTTCAACAAACTGGTGGTCCGCATGCAACGCTCTCTAGCTGAGCTGCAAAAGGTAAGGAAGAGTGGCTGAGGAAAGAAATAGAAAATGAGACCAGGGAAACAAACAGATACATATTTTGTTTTATTCTGATTGTGTTGTGGCCATAGGCCTTGGCTGGTGAGGTGGGTATGAGCAATGAGCTGGACGAAGTTGCTCGGGCCCTCTTCAACGGTCATATCCCTGCCATCTGGAGGAAGCTGGCACCCGACACTCTCAAGTCCCTGGGCAACTGGATGATTCATTTTAAGATGCGTCATGAACAGTACAGCTCCTGGGTAAGGAAGGATCCACATTCTCAAAGATTACCCTGTCAGAGACTCATTCACAGTGTCCTAGCTTTACGCAAGGAATTATAGTGTGCAGTGTGGAGTATTTAATGTGTAATGTGTATCATGTGTCCACCAGGTGGATAAGGGAGAGCCAAATGTGATGTGGCTGTCAGGACTTCACATCCCTGAGTCCTACCTGACTGCCTTGGTCCAATCCACATGCAGAAAGAATGGCTGGCCTCTGGATCGTTCCACTCTCTACACACAGGTGACCCAGTATCGCAGTGAGGATGAACTTGATGAGAAACCTGGACAGGGTAAGAATACCCTTGCTACTGTACACAAATTAAATTGTACTGTACCAGCATAAAGGTACAGAGTATGACTCCTTCCTTTTTTCCTTTCAGGCTGCTTTGTGTCTGGCCTGTATCTGGAGGGTGCAGACTGGGACATGGAGAAGGGCTGTTTAGTAAAGAGCAAACCCAAAGTTCCAGTAGTCCAGCTACCCATCCTCAAGGTCATCCCAATAGAGACACGCCGCCTCAGATTACAGGTGTGGAGGACAAGCATTCCCTTTAAGCCCTTTGATAGACAGACAAATTTCACTGTTTTTATTTATTCTCTTAACTGTTGGGTGTATTTTCTTGTTTTTTAAACCACAGAATACGCTGAGGACACCAGTGTACACTACGTCCTTAAGGAGAAATGCTATGGGTGTGGGACTGGTGTTTGAGGCAGACCTGTTCACCACCACACACATCTCCCATTGGGTGCTCCAAGGTGTCTGTCTCTGCCTCAACTCTGACTAAAGACATGCCCTCCGTCTCACCAGTGCGGCCAGATATTACACAGTCTGTTTTTACATCCTTGTCCATTGTAACTAAAGATGAGCTTTAATGTCTTTGACTTAAGGATATAATCATTTTAACGAAAGCATAATAAATGTTATCCTGAAAAGTTGTAAGACTTTAAATGACATAAAATAAATGTTTTAAAACACTTGGGCAAACTCCAGATTAGTACAATGTTACTGGAATATAATGTTTTCACTTTCCTCTTCAATTTATAAGAGAAGCAAAGGGCACATGAGTGGATCGGATAACTCTTGCTTGGAAAATATCAGCAGACCTAAAAGACAAACTAAGAGAATGGAGAATTCCACTTATTTTTTCTTTCATATATTTCATGTTTCACTCACTAGATGGCAGCATACAACAGCACTGAGTAGGGCAAGGACACTCCGGGGCTAGCTTTGTGGTATTAAGAAGTGCCATCAGGCCTCTGAGGCCCTGACTTCTGTTATGTTTAGTCACTGAAGAAAGATCACCTTACTAACTCTTGGGTCTGTTGTGACCACGGTGACATTTGTAACGACCAGAGCCTGCACTCTGCCAGGTCTGACAATGACAAGGAGAATGTGGCGTTCTTTGTATTAGCGTTAATTAAAAAACTTAACATTATTAGATTAGATTCCTCCTGCTTGTGCTTGTTGGCTCCCCAAAGAAAAACTTTGCAGACTTTTCTTTTCTTTTTTTCTTTTTTTCTTTTCTTTTTTTTTTTTAAATATATCCATACACATTCAATTATATATGTCAGAGCATGATTTACGGAAGTCAGATGTATACCTGCTTTCTCCATGTGTTTACGCTTTAGTTCAAACAGATTTCATTTTTTCATTCTCAATCTGAACATCTCAAATGCACTTCATATTTGAGACGTTGAGGTATATTTGCTGGAGGCTGAAAGGGGATTATAGCTGCTGCATACAGTGGAAAAGTGCGCTGCCAAATTTTTCCACTTCGCCGAAGTAGCTTTGCAGCTTTTGCTTCCAGTATAGCGTGCAGTTTGGGCCTAAGCTTGATTATATTTCTCACATTCAGCAAATAGACCAAGTACAGCAGTGATTATTGAGCTCGTTGTGCCGAAGCAGGTGAAGTGAGACCGTTAACATTAGACAGTGAGACAACCTGGCATCTGGTGTTTCGGCCGTGAACTCATCAGGCACAGTCCTATACACAGAAACATACACAGGCAGATCACCCAGCTGCCCCACTTTTGAGCTACACGATGCAATACATAATTTAAAGGTGGTTGGAGTACAGCTCTCATCAGCTAGGTTGTAAGTACAGTCAACGATTATTTAAATCGGCGAAAGAATAACCAGCATAAAAACAAAACATACATTTCCAAAGGAGCAGCTTTCTTTCCATATTCCCTCCTAAAGCTGTTAAAGGCTTCTTTGAAAGGGACAGGACAAACCGCAGCTTATTATAAAGCAGAGTGAAGATCATGAGACACCCTTATAGGAGCACACACAAGAGTCTTATTTTGCCTCCCACAAGGACGGGTCTTCATCTTAATGAACACAGCAAATTAGTCTGCGGCTCTGCAGTAAACGCACATCAACACAATGTGTAAAGCAGCTCTTTCTGTTTGCACAGGATAAGGAGAAGAAAGGTAGAGGACGGAGAGTAACTAGACAAGGAAGGATATGCTTAGGGGGGAAAAATCTCCCTGCAAACGACCCCGTCTTCCTCTTCAGAGGCCAAGATTATTTTCAGCTGCTCTGGACTAGAGGGATTTACATTAACCCTAAAATGTGCATCGTGTTCCTGCTTGGCACCGCTGGCTGCGCCTGTTGCCTCGTAAAAAATGCCAAGGCTGCCCCGAAACAAGAAATACCGACACATCAC
>OMLB01034690.1:0-11195 GCA_900302555.1 Myripristis jacobus | reverse complement strand
AGAAATAAATTCGAGAAGAAATCATGACCTCATTATGCTGTGTGTGGTGTTTTGTAAGTAACTGCGTCCCGAATCACATGCTTTCCCTCGCAAGGACCCCATAAATATCTGAGTAAAAATTGATATCGGAGCTTGCTCTCATAGAATGCACATATTTGCAGATATGCTCAAGGTCTATATTTAGATGAGGGTTCGGGGTGCCGGAGGGCTATGTAAGTAGGTTTCTCTGTCTCCATCTCTTGGGTTCACTCCTCATTTCAAGGTATACATTTCTCAAGTCTCTGAGCACATAGTGATACTGCTAAATGGGCAACCTCTGTCCTAGAATCCACAATGCCTGAGGTTGTCACAACATGTTCTTGTAAATATTAAAGGATCATGCATGCATACTTAGACACAGATACACACACACACACACACACAATTTTGTATTACTGTATCCCCAGAATTGAGCAAGAGTGCGCTCAGATGGAGGTTTTTGTGTGCATGCTAAACAGTGAGGTCTACTTGGTTGCATGTTTTTAGAGGCAGGAGCAGAGGAATGTAGATCTGAGATGTAGAACAGCTTTGGCAGAACCACGCACACTTGGCCGATGCACCAAAATATTTAACAATGCACTTCAATGTCGTATGGGTGGAAGGCACTAGCGCTTGCCTTGCTGCATATGCTGTCTCTCTTGTTTGGTGAGATAAAGAGCGAGGTTGTTCATAGCATGTTAAGCAGCACGGCATCTGTCTATTGTGATTTGCATTGTGACAAATTCCAAGCTGACTGGACAGAATGACGAAGGAACTGCATGGCAACCTAAGTGCTCCATGCAAAAGTTAATATATTTCAAAAACACTACTAAACATCAGGTGTAGGGAGTGGATTTGCGAGGAGCATGATCTCACTAACATGAATTGAGATCAGTGCATACAAAGGGTGTCGCTCTGGTTGTCCAGTAATAGGAGGGTTAATGCACAGTAAAAAGTATGGAAGCATCCAAAGAGTAAAGATTCACTAACAATTGAAATTTCTTTCACATAAAGACTATCCAGGGGGAAATGGATAGTTGGCAGTTTGATCCTTGGGTTGATGGGAAAATCTGGGTGGGGGAAGTGAATAATTCACACTCTCTGTTTCCTCAGTAACTATTCTCAAAGTACCCTTGAAAAAGGGGGTTCAATTTCTTTGCTCAAGGGCTGAGTGGCCAACACTAGAAGTTGTACTGGGCAACTGGAGTATAATGGAATTCCAACAATATTTCTGTGTCACATCAATAAGCTTTATTTTTTTCAGCATTGGATGGCAATGGATCAGTGAGTCAGTCAAAAATTAGAGTGGCAGGCCATTTACATTGTGGCAGTCCGGCAAATTGTCTATTAGGGCAAAGGCCAAATTAAAAATGGTAGCTGACATCAGCCATCCGTGACGTAAATAGGCTACATGTTGATGTCCTTGCAAAACAGGATCATGCAGACTAGTTGTGCATAATTCACCCAGTGACAGGTCAAGGCCTGCTGTGTGCACCGGGCTTCATCAGCAGCCCTGGATCTGTAATTCCCCACAAAGCAAATTAGCTGAATATATACAGTAAGTCTTACAGTCAGTGCCTTCCCTGAGTTTTGCATTTTTGAGTACTGCATCTGCATACTGCAATAATCAGTCCCTGAAAGAAATGTTTGTAATATTTAAGAGCTAGATGACAGATTCAAAACAGGCAGCCTCCCTTGCACACTGAACATCTGTGAAGGATGTGATGTACACTGGCAGTGCACCTGTTACTTCAACAGGCCTTGAGGTTTCTATCACTCTTTCAGCTGGTAGGCTCTCTGACATCAAAGAACATTTGTCATCTCCACAATTGCCCTGAAACCAAACACAAAAATGCACTGTCTGCTTGCTGTGAAGTATACCTGTCTTGACAAGGTCAAGGATCCTCTTGTGTTTTTCCAAATCTGCATGGAGCTTGCTGGTGGGTTAGATCCGTCTCTCCGGCCTGGTTGCTCTGCCGCCTTCCGTCGGTGGAGGCTGTTTTCTGCTGCTGCTAGAAAAACTCTGTTTGAGCTGCAACAAAGCCAGTGGTGTCATGACACACTGAACCAAGTCTCCTTTTAATCACATCTTTCAGGACTTCAGCGGTACCACAGGGTTGATACCATTACTTACTAGCCCATTCCCCTCTAACAAACCCAGACCTCATCTGTGCAGACTCAAGTGTGCTGGTGTGCTCTATTGACAGGCAGTGTTGCTTCAAAGCAGGGGCAAAGATCAATGAAATCTTTACCCACTGGGCTTCTGTGTGTGTGTGTGTGTGTGTGTGTGTGTGTGTGCGAGCGTGCGTGTGTGTGTGTGTAAGTGGATGGGTTATAACGCAGTATAACAGCATCTTGGTAACTGAGATCCATAGTTGTAGCAGGTCATTTCAGAGGTTAATTATCCTATTTTCTATTTCAAATCAATGCTTCGGCCTCATGAGTTTTTCTTCTATTTCCTTCTCCACGGTGTGGAAGTGGCAGTGTGGCAGTGGGAGAAATGGCAGGGGAAAGCTCGGAGGTGAAATGAGACTTTCATTTCAGGCTAGCGACGTATAAAAGAAGTAAAGGACCTTACATCATTTACTTCAGAGCCAAACTTTTGTGCCATTAACATTTAAATCAGTGAGAGGGGAATAGAAAACCCCACCAGGGGCTCCCCAGCAGCTCAGCGAATGAGAGCACAAACCACATGTTGAGGCTGAGTCCTGATCGCAGCGTCCTGAGTTCAAATCCGACCTCATGCCACTTGCTGCATGTTGTCCCCTCTCTCTCCCCTGCCTTACCTGTCTCTTTCTACTATGACACAATCTTAAAATTAGCCACATCCAGAATTAATTTGCATAAACCAAAATATCACCCAAACTCCTTTTAAGGATATAAAAAATGATCAATATTCCAGCACTTAGCTGGGTAGTCTGGGTAGCCAGCTGACGAACAGAAAGATGGAAAACCTGTTAAACATTTTGTCAACCACACTGAAAGCTTCCATACTTTCATCAACCAACAAGGAAACACTCTTACCCATAATGTTGAGGTCCTTAAAAAAATCATCTCTGTATGGAAAAAAGCCAGACTAAACTGTACATTTACAACATTTAAAATGAATGCTGGAGGACAAAAATGCTATTTTCGTGCTCAGTTAAATGAGTTAGTTAAACAGCAGCCGCACTGCATGACCTTCCTCTCTCTCCAGAGCCATAAAGTACAGCACTGCTCATCCATCATCCATCTTATTAAATACACAAAAACATTACATACATGTACCGTGCACACACACACACACACACACACTCTGCTTGTGAGACACACACAGATGCACACAGGGTCACAATACCTGCTGTGGTATTCCTGTCAATACTTCCTCTCTGCTCCAGTATGTAATAGAAGAGGGCAAAGTTTCCCCTTTTCCTTGACAGCAGAAGAGACAAACAACAAATAAGACCAGGAAACTAGAGAAAATCATAAATGAAGTGAGGAGGAGGTGAAGTGTTCAGAGAGGGTTTGGATGAGCGGCTGACAGCACCACACCGTCAACCGGGACGCTCTAACACACTACTGACAGACAAGAGGTCGAGAAGATGCCCTAAAACTTTCACAAGCTCACTGAACATTTCGTCAGGGTTTATGTTTAAAAAAAAAAAAAAGCTACTTCCAAATTAAAGGTTTTTAATTTTTAGATATGCAAAGAATTTTACCTTCACTGCAGCTTTAATATTTCTTATGAAAAAGTGGACAACTAATTAATAAATGTACTCTCAGGAATGATAACTTTCGCCATTATACTGTTCACATAATTTATATAATTTGCTTACTTTTCTACGACGTAAGAGTACTATTATAGTGCCTGAAGAGGCCACCAGCGAAATGCATTGCGTCCTCATGACACAGTCCAGTGTGTGGTATGTTTCCACTATACGTGGCTCTCTCTACTAGTTTGTTCCTTCGCCACACTACCGGCACCTTGACTGTCGCTGTGCACGGGCATTTTCCTATTTTAAGAGTACTGTTATTTTGAAGTCTCAGCTCAAAGTTAGGTACTTTTGTAAGTCTTTTGGGCTATTCTCGCATTAAAGATTCTTGCAGCAAGCATGGACAGCAGAATTAATTTCAATTTGATATGAAGGATTGTAAAGACGGTTATGAGGAACCTCTGAAGACTCAGATGATTCCCTTTTTTGTAGCATGCAGCCAATGTGTCTTTTGCTTTGGTGAGATGTTATTCCACAGGCTGTGCATGCTGTTGTTTCATATTAAGCTAACACTGTCTTCATTTTCTCATCAATGTTGTGTGTTTGGTTTTCATGGTGGACTTGGAGCGAAGCCTTCAAATAAACCATGAGCAAGAAGCCACTTGTGTCTATTTGTGATTCGAGGGAATTACAGTGATCATCAGAATTAAGTTTTTGATAATGTTTAGGAACACTTCTTGTTGTTTGGTGGTGTTTACCTGTTCAAGAGTTAAAAAAAAAACCCTGCACACTGAAGCTCCATTTATCACACTAGACACCACAGGGAACATCTTTACGACCTACATGCTGTGTTTGCATTTTGCGATGTCTGAATAAACACCAACACAGTAATCCTGATAATACACATGTGGCTGTGTTGGGCACCAAGCCTCAGTCTATAGAGACGAGCAGAGATAATGAAAGAAGCAGCTTCGGCGAGGCCACAGGAGCCAGGCAGCCAGCCCTGCTGAGCTGACCCCTGCAGGCTGTGACCCGCCGAGCCTGTGGTCGACTGGCGGCCAGTGTTTGGCTCACTTAGCGTCTGCGGCCCTTGTTTTTGTGGTGTGTCCTGCACTGTTGGCACAAGTCAGACCTCCATGTTGAGTCGACAGCAGATGGCCGGTGAGAGGCATCACTCTGATTGGCTGTTCAGTTTAGCAAATCAGTGCACAATCCCTTTCTCCTTCCTCTTCCTCTCTTCCTCCACAACCAAGAGACAAAAGGCTGACAACGCCGGTGCCATTTCAGCTTCTTATCAGACATATTCTCGATTAGAGGTAGGTGTGAAAATGGTAAGCAAACGCTTCTTTGTTTACGGTTAGTATTTATCTGCATTCCTGGGGCTTCGGCTTCCCTTTTTGAATGATGAATACAGACTATCGCCACCTGCTGGTATGGAGAGTTATTGCCTCTCACGCAGGCACAGAGCGTATGAGCCAGTTGTCCACCGGCTGTCTTTATGGTGCGTTCAAGTGCAACTTGTTGGCCCTTGCCGCTGTTAATTCTTTGATATTGGTTTGGTGTGTCTGGACCTTAAACCAGGCCTTGATGTAGTTGCTGAGACAGTTTCTAGAAAAATAAGGGTTAAAACAAACAAACACAAGCACATATTTTTTTACAATGAATTTTAAGATTTCACCCCATCATATTTCAAGCAAGCCTGTCTAATCTTCAACTGCTTTCAGTTGTTTTTGATTGAATTGCGCTAACCTTAAAACACTGAAAACTAAACTTTCACCATACAATACCTAGATACAGTACCCACTGTGCATTTGAGACCAGAGAAATCCTCCTCCAACCCCCGGCATGCTCATCATGACCCCACGGTTCCTCTCTGTGGAACTAGCCTTTATTAAAATGCATGATCGACCCTGGTTTTCCGGGGGGGGATGGCTGCAGTGTGAGGGGGTGCTGAGAAGGGTCACCAGGACAGTAGGCTAAGAGGAAGGTAGTTGGACCGGCTGGCCCACTTGCCAGCACCTGGAGTCTGAAGCCCGAGGGGGGGCCATACCAACAGCTCCTTGTCTGAGGGCCGCTCCTCCATCCTCATTGTGTCAACCACAATATGTCAGCCTGTTTCTCCACAGCTGTGACTGACATGCTGCCGGTCGGTTAATCACTGAGACTGGACCCGACCGTCAGGCAGCACCGCCTGGGGGGCCTCACCACACTGATGCAATGAGATGCTCGCTGTCTCCAGATACATGTTTTATTATTTATATTAGAAACATATTTTTCTCCCCGAGCTGATGTAATGCATGGCGAAGGTTAATAATAAGAAATAAGCATGCAGCTGTGGGTGGATATAGAGTGGATATAAAGAAGAAGCCACAGTGTAGTATACACACTGTCTCTTTCTCTCAGTTAGGTGATGGCTCTCTCTTTCCCAAACTGCCTCTCCAATCATATCTGCGCTCAATTTCCTGCCTCGCTCGGACTGCACTTTTCCCGTGCCTTTCACAGAGGGAAAAAAGCGGGGAAAACTTGTGGCTTTTCATCACACAGAAAAATACGACTCATGTCAAAATCTAATTTTCAGCCCCCAATGCTTTAACATTCTTGAGGTTATCTCTCAATGGATTTCTGTTATTTAACATTTTTCTGTCAGATTTGTGATTTTCATTCAACTTCCAGTTCATGTTTTATTATATTCTTCAGAGAAGAATGCCAGTGCTATATTAATTGTGTGATTGATCTGGGGAGCTGTTCCCCCTTTTTTATTTCAATCTAAATGCAGGACATGACTGTGTTCTGCTCAGCGCATTTAAATAAAACCAGAAATGAAGAGCAAACTGACACGACTTTATTCTGTCGACTATCATGCTGTTTTAATCATACTGACAGTAAAGTAGATGATAGTATTCACTGTACAGACTTAATCTGAACAGGGCACACACCTCTTGGCTGTTGTTTTTTTTTGGGGGGATGTCAGATGGTCAGAGGTGGTGGTACATGTCACCTCATCGGGTGTGAGTCTTGGCTGAGATGGCATCCCTGCAGGTGGTTTTTGACTCACTGATTGCTGTTACTGTGTTTCTGATCTGTTCCTCTGCAGCCTCTGTAGGTTGAGCCGTAGCTGCTGCTCCACGCTTTGCTCCCCCTCCAGCAGACTAACAAGGCCCAAAGCTAACACCGACCACGTTGCTTAACATACCTGGGTTCAGTATGTATGTCATTACTTTTTAATGTGCCGTGGAACATCACTGCAGCTGGAAAAGAAAGAAAATCACATTTTACATTTAAGCAGCTGACACAGACATTAGCTTCTATGTATATTCTTAAGGTCATTTCAAGGAGAAATGACCTTAGATACCTGATGATATGCGTCTATTTGCATTAAAAAGTATTTGGTTGGGAAAAACTACTCACTAGTCAAATGCCAGTTTCAGGACGCAATCAGCATACCACTCAGTGAGTCTTTTTAATGTCTCAGATTAACATATAAAAGAAAAAAATATTGAATAAATCATGTTCCTTGTCCCCATGCATAAAAAAATACACAAACTAGATATGCACCGAAAGCCTCGGTCAGTTTGGCATTCCATAAAATTTTCCAAAAATGATTTGGCAGCTAGTAGCTTCAAAGTGCAGCTAAAAACCTGTGTGGCTACCAGTCTTCCTTCAGACTTGTTAGTATTATGGAATTACCAGTCGTTACTATTTCACAGTCTGTTGACAGCACAGCACAAAGTTCATATAGCTAACGTGATGACAGGCTCGTAAAGATACTAACCAGATGTTTGGTGCACTCACAGTTTGTTAGCGGTTCCAGTAGGACTCTAGGAGCAGCCGTCCAGAGTGTCTGCTGCCACTCGGCATTGCCAGAGCATCACACAGCAACAACCGCTTCTCCTGGCCTGCACTGTTGATCTTTGTTCTGTACTCCTGCGCGGTCCAGAGCTCGGTGTTACCGCTTAACGAGGTCCTGTGAAACTTTCCTGCAGGCCACTGTGGCCACACTGGCTCCATGCTCATTTGTCTGAGCGAGCAAACCGTGAAGCACCGATACTGTGGCACATAACAAGACGAACATGTGGAACAAGACGCCCGGAAGCATTAGGATTCGCTGGCCTATAGCAGCAACCAATGGATAAAATGGACAAATGGAAGAAAAGCTGGAGGGCCCCCATCGGCCTGTGGAGAATGACTGTGAACAATAAATTTGGGATCTGAATAAACGTGAACTTCAACCACAGCACCAGCTCTCGACACTGAGAGGCACAAGCCAATTAATAAGATCTTCTTCCTACCGATGAAATGTCTGCATTTTTTCTCTCTTGGGGTCGTTCCTTTTAATGGGACGCATAATTTCAGGGAAACCCCTGCAGTGATAAGACAGTGGCACTGCAATGGACACAAGGTGAGTCGTCTGAAGGTCACGGATGAAGTCAGTCAGAATTGGGACATTTTTGTCTAATGAGACTCCATGGGACATTTGCCTTGAGGCTAACAAAAATGAAAATATCTGTGGAAATTTAATGGATCAGTAGATGCACAGGGCTGCACAGAGTATAAAGATAGGATTTCCATATGTGAATTAACAAGATGTATTGTAGCCCATATCATCATGAATTATGAGACTGTACAGCTATTGCATAGAAGATTGAGAAATCCATCAAGCCACACTGCCATATGCTGTGCTGGGCTGCTGGCTCATTGTGATTCAACAGGATGACTGAGAAAGCCAGAGACAATAACGCTGCTGTCTCACCAGTTAATAAGTAACACACTACCTTTTATGTCTGACACTTGAAATTACTCATGGAAGCTGCGTTTTTTTAATGTGTATCAAGAGGACTCCTGTTGGTGGCAGCTGAACATAATTTAGAGGTGAAACCATGAGTGCTGCTCTCTTCAACTCAGCTTTGAGGAAACCCTTGTCGTGTTCCCTCGCTGTGATTTTCTCCAGCTGGAACTCGTCCATTTTCTGAGCGTGGCAGAGGTCTTGGTGGAAATTCAATGCCTGGCTGGCTTGACACTTACTGCCTTTTACTGATTTTACTTTTTTTTTGGTTTTGTATGCTTATCACAGCACTTGTACATGAACGTCTTCCTTAAAAGCAGTGTGCCAAAAAGTGATAAAAGTTTTCGGTCATCCAGGTCGTGGTATATTTAGAAGTAGTAACTCAAAGGGAACTGGACCTTTTGTGGCAGGAAGATGTTTCACTGCTCATCTAAGATGCAACCTCAGTTCTTATCAGGTTGGGAGTTTCCTGGCTTTTTTAAGTGATGGTGAATACCTTTCTTTTCTTCGATATCCTCTTTGACTTCTGATCAGTTGTTATAGAAGGACATACAAAAATTCTTGTGCTGAGACAAGCAGGAAAAACAAAACGGCGGAGACAACTGAAAATAACTCTGGGTCACAGCTGGGCAAGGATGAGGTTGTTTCCTTATACACTAGACATTTCATTTCCATGGCTGAGCTTAAGCTATTTTGTCATAAAAAATGAAAGAGTTTTGTTTTAATGTGACATCTATGACTACTGCATGACGAACTTACCAGTTGTCAACACCTCTCACACGATGTCAAGGTGTGAACCACCCATGGAGGTTTAAACGCCCCCACATCTGAGCTGAGAAAGCTTGAATGAACGTCTTTAAGATTATGCAGGAAGTCCAGTTTCCATTTACTTACCACTTCCAGAGCTCAAGAGGGATGTCAGTGTTCCCTCTATAAAACCAGTGCAGTAAACGCCATGGGCCTGTTTTGAGGACTGATGTGCATTAACTTCCTTTGACAGATCTTCATGAGTCCTCAGCGGCACACAAAACCTGAGTGAGGACAGACTGAAATGGAAATCGAACAGAGAGTGAAACTCCAGTCTCACCTCCACTGAGCTGGAGCAGATTAGGGATGCCTTAAATATTCAAGTAAGTGACTGATGGCTGAGTAAAGCAAAAAAGCGAGTGTATGAGAGTTGGAGAGCAAGAAAAGAGGCAAGAAACAGAAATAGAAGGAGAAAAAGGTTATGCAAATAGGTATTCTTGCCTCATAATGTGGGTTGAATGGTTTCCAATGGCAAACACTCCTCCCCCTTGTTGCGTGGATGTCTCCTGCATGAAAAAAACAACAAAAAACAGTGTATACTCTCTTCTTTTTGCAACTTCTCTGTCTTTTCATTACTGCACACAGCCTAGTAAAGCAAAATTATGATAAAAATAAAATCTCATGCAAAGACCAACTCAATCTTTTTTTCAAGCACCAATCAAAGTGGCATTGAGGCACACTACTATGTTTATGTGCGTATTCATGACCGCATTTTACAGTTGTGTGCATTGTACTGTGGAATATTGCACTTTTCTGCTGGAAAACATCGCTTTTTCAGAAGTTGAACGGAGGCAAGCACAGTCATGGAGAAGCCAAACAACATTCACAACACCACAAGCTCGATAATCCTTTCACTCAATTACTGTGCCGTCTACTTTCCAACACAAGAATAAACTTTCCCATCTGACTTCCTGCCTGAAGATTTGCAGGGTGGAGTGTGGTTAGAATACAAACAGAGCTTCTTAGCATGCCTCTGAATTTAGAGGTCACTTTTTTCTTTGTTACCGAGTACAATCCCACCTGAAATGAGACATCACATACATATTTGATGGCGTTTGATCCTTTCGACAGGGCGTACTGTAAGTGCTCGTGTGACCTTGAGGAGAAGAGGGTTCTTAGTCCTGAAACTGAACAGAATGAGCAGGAGAACTGGCCTTGGAACAGCTCGCTCAGCCATTAGCTGTTCCCCAACGTGCCCTTGAACAGTCAAAAAGACGGCAAATGTGCAGTGTGCGCTCAACTGCCATGCTCTTGACATGGTAATGATGCATGTTAGCAGCAAACAAGCCGTATGCTACAAAGTGAAGTCCCTTATAACTAATAATTATGGAGCGAATCTCAAACCTCTTGTCCTGGCAGTGAAATTCATATTCTGACCACTACAAGCACATGAGGAGGTTATGCTGTGCTACCATTGAATCATTTGAGAATCCATACAACTGATGCTGAAACTGTGGGATAATATCATTAAATTTTATGTAGAAAAATGTCCCTCTAAATTTATTAAAAAATGTAATAAACTTTTAATCTATTTAATTGCTAGGTAATGGAAACATGACAAAATTACCTGGTAACACTTTACAATAAGAGTACAACAATTAAAGTTAGCTAATGCCGTAATAAACATTAAGTAACAGGTAATGAACATTAAGTAACAGTTAACTAAATGTGTCTAAGAATCATTTACTAATGCTGTTCATGCTAAGGTATTAATTTATATGTTATTTAAGGGTTATTGTAGATATTATTAACATTAGTAAATGCCATAATAATCATTAACTAACAGTTAATTATCCATTACGGCATTAACTAACGTTAAATAACGTTAATTGTTGTACTCTTATTGTAAAGTGTTACCAATTACTTAATAGTTTTAATTTTTAAAAAAAAAAGTA
>OMLB01034687.1:1481-16540 GCA_900302555.1 Myripristis jacobus | reverse complement strand
AAGTGGACACGCAGTGCAAAGAAACCTGCCACCATCATGGCAAAATAAGACATCTAATAACTGTATTCAAGATATTATTAGATATTAAACATTTTTAAAAAGGTCCTACATGAAGATTCTGATAACATATTTAAATCATGCAAAACTTCATTTAGACATTTTGAAGATGTTTTCCAAGCAGAAAGCTCGAGGTAATGCAGCACTGATCTAAAAAAAAAAAAAAATACAGCTTTCTAAGGCCGTCAATCATCAGGCCCTTGGGGAAATTGCCAGCACTGTTCATCTTCATGGCATCAATACAAGATCAATGATTAATCAATCCAATAGTGGTCAAGCCTGCTGTAGTCCTTGTGCTGCTCATTACAAATGTATTGCGCTGGGCTTTCCTGAGCACACATGTGATATTTATGCCCGGAGCTTACGGAGCACACCGAGGTGAGCCAGAGAGGCCGACAGTCACAAAATCACCCTGCACTGAACTGAACTGATGACGGGCTGAAGAAGCCACCCAAACTATTATGAGATGCTGTCTAACCATTTAGATGGAAAAATTGTTTTAAGTAATAATCAACTGGGTTTCAAATAAACAAACAAAAAACAAAAAACATTGATCATTTTGACTGTAATGTACTCAAGGCAAGCTCCGGCAAAGTGCACTGCCGTTGCTTTTACAATCAAGTATTTCTTTGAATGAGTTTTACTCTCTATAGCGTAATTATTATTCCAATTATTATTCCAAACAGCGATGACTCTGGAGAAGAATGATTTACAGAGCTGAAAGTCTAATGGGATGACCTGGAGGAGGAAACGGTGGATTTAGAGCAATTTTTCATGAGAGCCCACTCTGGCTGTGTGGGACTTTTTTCAGAGACAAAGACTTGGGATCTCACGAGCCTCCGATTCGCACTCCTCCCTGCTATCTTACTTTGATTATTTTGACTAACGCAAAGGGGGAGGATGAGACTATAATCGATGGAGGCAATTGATCGAGTCAGTCCACCAAACACAAACACTTGAATGCTCATGAGTGTCGCATAAAAGCCATTAACACCCATTCTCCTGGCTCAGCACTGCAACTGTCAACCAAATCGATGTGTTGACACCGAGCTAAACCAATAGTAGAGGAGAGGTAAAATGATGTGCAATTAATCATACTGTGCAATAGTCAATGGCAGGTTGTTATTAGACTTACCAGTGATAGGTCCAAGGTAGTGGTGGTGACTGCAATATTGTTGGCTGGGGCAATATCTCCTAACTCCGATCCTTAGGACCCAATGCCCGGTTAGTTTTTAAGTCTAGCAGTTTAATAGGGACTGATTTAGACCTGGGACACCCGATAAATGCAGGTTAAGATGAACTGCAGAGTTTTTGGCAACTGGTGGCACTTAGAGAGGGAAGTGGGCCCCGGTACCACTGGTGGTTTTCAAGTAGGCAAGTGCTCTGAAGTCAGAAAAACAATCTCCCACTTAGAAGTATTACACCAAACAGCCATTCAATCGAAATCCCTAGTTGGAAACTTGGGAAAGATTGATGCAGCCCTGAATTTGCTGCATGATGTCCCATCACAGTGAATGGTGAGCGTAATTCTCTTTGTGTCAAATCATACTTTATAAAACTTTACTCTAGCAGATATGTAGTTTGTGATGTAGTGGGTTTTATTCATTACTAGATTGTAATAACACATTAACTAGAACTCACTTACATCAGAAGTCAGAAATACTGAATTTCAGCAAACGTCTGAATGCAGCAGGGCTGTCAGTCAAACTAATTTAGAGCTGAACGTGAACACAGTCTAGGCAACAAGAGTTTCTGCATGTCTTTGATGGTCCTAAATTTTTTTCAAGATAGTTTCACAACACACTGTCCTTCTGTTTGAGAGAAATTATGATTGAAAGACAAATCCGCCTTCTGTAGATGGCAAACTCCGCAGTTCATCTTTAAGCGTTTAGCTGGACAGAAACTCTGCACGACTCTTTGTCTCAAGAAATCGAGTTGGGAACCACTGTGCCGAGGTGACTTTCATCTAAGGCAGACGGGTTTCATCCCAAAATCCGGAAATATAGCCTTATCGATGAGAATCAGTCGTCGATGATTCAAGAACAGTGATGACTCTATCATCACAAGAATACGTATGGTGCGAGCAAAGATTTTAAGATGACTGACAACCTTCATGATAGCTCAAAATGTGCTCTTCATTCATGACACCAATCGTTCGAGAGTGTCAACTATTTCAAAGTTAGATATCAACTCATATTTCAGTATAATTATTACTCTTGATTGAGTGTTACCTCTTGCCACTCCAGGACGCCACTCCATGCTACAATCTTATTGGCCACTCCCTGCTGCTGTCCAATCGGGTTGGCGTTGCCCTGAGCACCAGAGACACCGGGCTGTCGGGGAAACAAGAGAGGAGGATCCGTGTGTTACAGACACAATTCACGTGAAGAAAACAATGAAATGGAATCCCTTTGGGTATAGTCACAGTCCGCTGTTGACTCTCAACCATGTATCAAGAAATGTCCCAACATCAGCTGTCAACTATCACACTATCTGCTCGGTATTTTTAGTTTTACTGTCGACAAATGTTTAGCAAAATGCAGCCCAGCCATGCAGAAGCTGTTTGTCAGAAACACCTGTTCAAACTACTGTTGTACAAAATCTGTTGCAACCTTGCAGCTGCACCAAGGCGGATGTCGGAAACAAAAGAATTTAGGCACATAAAAGAAATGGGTTGGGATTAGACGTGTGAAATAACAGTAAGGGTTAGAGTTAGGATTTGGGATTAAGGATTGGGGTTAGGAATTGAGTTAGGTGTAATTTTCATCACAAAAAAAGGCCCAGGAAACAAATCTATACGTGGTGGGGCTGAGAGTAAACACTCAGCTGATGAGGTCTGTCGGTAAGTGCATGAGATGCCCTTTGCAACAGCCTACAAGTGGCTGCTGAACGCGTGTTATTCATTATGTTGAGAGAAATCTTGTTGACAGTCAATTGACACATGGTGGAGTGAACAGCGGACAACCAAGATTAAGTGTTACCCCTCTTTGCAGGTCAGAAATTTAGTATACTTAGCAATACAAAGAAAAAAAAAAAAGCATGATAAATTATGTCCTGAATATACGCACATTGTTTTGGTCGATCTGACTGAATTGGAAAACTGTTAAATTCAAGCTGTCACATGTTAATTCCTACGCACAAAGACAGTTCAGACTGTATTAGAGAATATTTACCACCAGAAACAACAAATGAATGAACTAGAAAAACAACAGTGACTATACCCATGATGATTTTCTGGAGAAAAGGGAACATCGTCTTGTTTTGATCTGATAGTAATGCTAACATCTAAAATTCATTTTGATATTAAGCTTGAGACAAACACTGAGCGAATCTGCAGTGTCAGCTGCAGCGTGCGCGCACAGCGTCACCGATTACAATCTCAGTTCTCTTAGCGACAAGGACAAAGCTGTTTACATACACAGATATTATATAAACATATGATTAAATGAAAGATATATGATTACAGGGAAAGTTCAAAGCTGCTCTGGAGACAGTTCGACTCCTTTGATGGCATTTCATTAAAAGGCTTTTCCACAAGAATCGTGTTAACGTGACATCGGGCCAACGTGCAACAAGTTACACAAATGTGAGGAAGGCCAATGTTTATGGAAAAATTAAAAATGAAAGTATATCTTGTGGCCCACATAAAAAGATGACTGGTTGCTCTGTATCATCAAACAAAGATCAAGAATATGTCGGGTGCTCTTGGAAACAGGAAAAGCAGAGAACTTGAGAGGGCAATCCAGGCACTCCAAATGACAGGAAATAAGGAAGGAAATATTAAAACGCCTCAAAAAATTCAAAAATGGTGTAGAAGTGATGGTTCTGTGGATGGATGAATTTGGTTAACTGGATATGTGCACCAAATCTTACATCACTGAACCGTGCAGTGCAGGAGACAAAGTGTCATGTTATTGTTTCCAAACACTGTTATTAACACAAGGGTTTTTCCACAAAACCTAAAATTTGAATGAGTTTACATTTTAATTTGATAAGTTGCATTTTGGTGTTCATGGTGGGCCGCGGTCAGACCGAGTGCACAGCGCGTTGTTTCGACTGAAAGCACCGTGCATCGTGAGGAGAGAGATGCTCTCTCTGATGTGATGTGCATGAGACAAAACTGAGATTAAAATGATAAAACATTTGAGGGAAAAAAATCCTTCTGTGTGAGCCGGCCTAACGTGATTATCAATTACAAACGTTTGCAGTGGTTCATGGTTTGACACAAGAAGGGTTTGGTCATGGTGTTCAGCACCACCATCTGGAAAAACTGGGAATTTTGCAAATGGCTACACTGTCAGGTGCATGTTTCTGTGAATCTGAGCACAGTCCTTCAGCCATGACTGCTGTGATTGGTCAGAAAATTAATTCACTAAAACAGCCCTGCTATGAGAGCCGTAAACCCCCCCTCACAAAACCATAAACCAAACCCTAACCCTTGTGGGTGCACGTGGCCCAGACCTGATTCATCACAGGACGTCCTGCAGAGAATCGTATAAATGTTGACCATCTCCAAAACATCTTCTCACATTCCACACGTGCCTGTATTTATCGTCACTCACCATGCCAGGCTGTGCTGAAGACGCTGCCTGCTGATTGGCTGTGGCCTGCTGCTGTGGTGGTGCCTGTTGCTGCTGATTGGGTGCAGGCTGTCCTGGGGGCGGGACTTGCTGCTGCTGCTGATTGGGTGGGACTTGCTGCTGTGACATCATGGGAGGCGTCGTCGTGGTGACCGTCGATAAGCTGGGCTGGCCGGACGGGGCCAGCTTCACCCCGGCGACGGAGGGGAGGGAGGGCTGGCCGCTGAACGGAGGACCCTGGTTGACCATCGGGACTGGAGGAGGAGGAGGAGAGAGAGATTTGCCAAATGTGGAACACGTTCAGGTGCAACGTTAGAAGGAAGCTGCCAGGAATCTTATTATTTCTTTTCCTGGTTGTTACTCATGATTATCGCTTTGACCACTGCTCAGCTTACAGTTTTAATAATCTAGAAATGTAAGCGTCTTTGCCCGTTGCAGTCACTGTAAGTCACTCTGGAGAGGCACATCTGCTAAATGCCTAAACTGTAAATGTCAAAAACAGTGACAGTGTCTTCTGAAAGCCTGTTCCCAAATGAAGTGCGGAAACGCTCAGCTGTAAAACACACAGTCAGACACGCTAGCTAAAAGCTCTGCTGACATGAGATGATGTTGACAAAAGCCCACGGAGTGCTGGCCCGGTAACTCACATCGACTCTTCTGGTTGTTGGCTGCCTCCACGGCCATCTGTGCAGCCGCCTGAGCAGCAGTCATCGAGGGTGGGTTCTGGCAGGAGGCAGATTAAAGGCAGACAATGCTGGGTAAAACGTTTTAGGGAAGGAACATAACAACCACTGTCTGAAACGGAGCCAAAACCAGACAATAGGAATTAGTTTCTGGGCAGCCTCTGTCTGTGTGGCTGCTTAGTCATTACCTGATAAGCGTGGGCTGTGCTGATGGGTGGGGGGGCCTGGGAAGCCACACCAAGAGGCTGGCTGACAGGCAGCGGCTGAGGAGGGAGGACAGGCTTGAGCGGCCCGGGGCCTCCACCTGAAGAAACTGGAGACAAAAAAAAACAGAGAAAACAGCTCTTGTCATCAGGCTGCTCATGATGTCAACACCGCTAATGCACCAGTCAACCGCTGGCGAAAACAAGCCCTGTGTGTGTGTGTGTGTGTATGTGTGTGTGTTAGGTCATTGGCATTCATTCGCTGGATGCCACAGTCTGCAATTAGAGGACAGGTTGCGTATTTTTCAACCCAGGCCACATTAAAATATTCACACCCACTGTTTATAACTGTAACAACAACTATTACAACTTCACTGCGAGCTTTAGTGACGAGAAACTTATACCACCTCGTAAAATTTCGACAACATTGGTGTTTTTCTTCTTTTGGATGGAATTTCTGGGGTCCAAATTTAAGTGAGCAGATTAGCTGCAGCAGGACAACGTGGATGGTGCATCATAAAAGCTAAATTAAACTTGTTGGAAAGCACAGTTTGGTCTTTTTTCAAGGTGTATTGTCGGTGCCAAAGCTATCCTCTGACGCCGGGAAATGACTTCAAGTTGGTCTTTAGAGGACAAATCAATAAACGTCCCCTACCAGTGGCTGGTAACTTTATAAGAGCAGGTTACATTATTGTTACATATAGTCTTACACTTGTTTTTCACGCTGTCTCTGCTGGCCAACATACACTCTGTGACCAAGAGCCAATCAAATTAAACTAAAACAACGCCTCTGTACAATTCAGGCTTCTGATTGGCTGCCAGCATGTAAACTTCTGTTTCTTCACTGCCTGGATGGTTAATTCGCTTCCTGTTAGGGGTGAATTTCTGGCCAACTGCACAAAAAAAAAACAAAAAAACACTGATTGTGCAGAGCATTGAAAATGAGCGTGGTCACACACTTCCACGATCAAAACACATGCATCGGTTTTGCCGGTAAAAGATTTTCTTTGCAGGTAAGTCATTTTAATTAGCCTGTCCTTGGCAGATGAGGGGAAAGGTAGGTTCAATTTAGTTAACACTGCCCAACAGTTTAGTTAATCAATAGTTCTTGTTATGAACCACTGGGCTTGATATTTTATTAACCTTTTGGTGGCCGAGTGCAACTGAGGTCTTTTGTTCACCTACTAGGAATATGGATCTTTGGTGTGTACTGATAATGTGATAGATGTGTGTGTTTACTTCTGATTTGCTGTATGCAGTTTGTACATGCAGAAGGTATTGATTGATGTTAGCCACCTGAATGTGATTTACTGGAGTGTGGTTTCATGTGCGACCCTCAAAAACACCAAGTGGATCTTTTATACATAGGCATTCATTAAAACCAAACTATCTACTACTTTTAATATATCATACAATAAATACTCTTTGAAAATATATACTCACTGCTGAAAGCGATCCCATCCTTACACAGACTATGTTTTACCTGTATGTAAGAGACGTTTTATACACACATAACACACACCGGCCCATAGAGAAGAATGTTATGTTTCTCACTAGGAAGTGCGATGCCTCTGACCAGGACCATGTGGAAGGGGTCCTGACTGTAGTCTGGATGGGGTTCACCCGCCCCTCCGACCGGGGACGCCCTCTCATACAGAGCCCTCAGAGCCGGCAGCTTCCGGGGAGCCACCACAGAGAAGTGGATTCCTTTCTGAGACACACGACAGACGCTGGTGAGCACATCATCTGCGAGCAAAACTGCTTTGATGAAATACGTCTGCCGTCCTCTTTGTGCTTGTTTAGCCATCTGAATTTAATCTGCGAGTCACCGAAATCATTTTCGAGCCTGCATGTTTTGCAACGCCTGAGTGCTTACACAGAACTGAGGAAATGATGTCAGCAGTTACTCACATCTCTGATGATCTTGACCAAGTTGTCTGCTGTGCAGCCGGTGTAGCTGACACTCTCCACGGCGGGAAGCAGATACGGAGGAGAGTTGCACAGCAGCACACACACCTTGTGGGTCTGACCTCTAGCAAAGGCAGACAGAGAAAAGTGATATGCCTGAATGTCTAATACTAATGTGTCATCACCAGCGGCTAAAGGAGCAACTTACAGGGATTAATGTGGGATGGACAGCGTGTGCCGCAGCCTCCGGGCTGTGCTGTTTGAGCTGTATGCCTCATCACACGGCTCACTGTTCGCCTGGGTAGTGCTACACATTTTCCTGTGGACTCGCCCGAGGATCTGTGTTCGGGCCCATCTTGTTCTCTATTTATATCCTCCCACTTGCTTCAACGGTGCTCAGAACACAAGCTTTTGGCCCCTTTGCACACTGCCCACCCCCACCTCCGCTCTCTCTGTTTCTGACAAGCCAAACTGCACACTCTGTGTATGACTTGGCGGATACACCTGTGCATGTCACCTAATGTAACCTGTAAGAAAAAAAGCTGTACTACCCATTTTCTGTAATGTTGGAGTCATTTTGAATGTCTTACACAAGATAAGACACTTGTGAATATTCTGAAAACTGAAAGACTGCAGACATGCATCATGATTTCTCGTGTAGCTCTGATTGGTTGACAGGTGTGGGACCACAGAGCCTTCTGCACTGCCAGGGAGAAACAACCTGTCCATAAGTTTATGGATATTGTTCTTGTTTGTAATGTATTGTATTTATCAAAGGTACTGAGGAAAGGCTGGCAGAGTTGCTTTTGAAATGCTCTCAACTCTGAATCACAATGATCATAAAGAATTTGAGAAATATCTTAAGGCCCTAATATGCAATATTTGTGACAATCAAGCACATCCCCTACAGACTCAGCTGCTCTGAGCCTGTAGGGAATGCAGACAGTGCAGTTATTTTGTGAAGGTTGGACTGTCACAGAAATTGCAGACTTGCCTTTAACTTCTGGGCTGAGATACCTGAAGTTGTAGGTACAGCCATGGCACCGGGCTCATGTGGGGAAAAAAAAAAAAAATCAGCCCCAGATGCTTTCTGTCGGATATTTCAGTCAGGTACAGAGGTTAACGTTGGAATTAGGGTTCAGGATGAGCTCTCTGTCAGACTGCATTACTTCCTGTCTGACAGAAAGCATCAGCGGCTGATTTTACACATGAGCTGGCACCGGACAAATCCCAGCTCAGAAATCACACACTTCCCACAGACAGGTCGCTCACCAACACACTGGTGTGTGTGGACTGAAAATGCCCAAGGCTATCAGATGTCATACAACACTGTCAGGAGACATTCACTGTAGGACATGAAGTATAAAACCAACCTTGATAACAGCATGTTCCCAAGAAATTACTAGCACAATAACTTATGATTTCAGTTTCATAATGACATGTATAATACACTCAGTACATATGTATAGCCTACTTAATACAAAATACAGTATAACCTCGACTATCTGAGCCCCTCGGGAATGAAAGGATTTTGGATATCTGGACAATAATACTGTAATAAAAACAGAATTAGGTGGGGAGCTTACTGTACTGTAGGCTACAACAGAGTATTGCACAGCTTGGAGTGGGAAGGAAAATAAATACATAATTAAATAAATAAAGGAAAAAGGCTGGCCTGCCCTTCCATATAATTGGAGGGTCCGATAATCGAGGTCCTACTGTAACACAACTATCAATCAAACAAGGCATTACATATTAAAAAGTTATGAAAGCTAGCATTGTTCTGCGTGTGTGTTGTGACAGAAATTGTAAAGAAGGTGCTCTTGATGGGAAGCAGACGATAACAAAGTGGAAGAGAGTCCTCATTAACTCACCTGGTGGTGTGTGTTTTAATAAGGCATTAAACTTTAAGTTATTGCTGACAGATGCATGATCAAAACTTTCTGATCCAAACCATCCTGCAATTTGTTTTCCTTACTTTTGTTTGCCTCTCCCTTTACAGGTAATTCATTATGCAACTTTAGAGGCAAGAAAGTTTATTCACTCCTGGTGGAAAGTGTACCGCTGCTTTGAGTTTATCAAGCAGAAAGATGACGGCAAACACTGGGCATCAGGGTGGTTTTGTTAACCTGATCGTTCACACAGGTGAGGCAACTGAGTGAGTCTGATTTCTGAACACAAGAAGGGACGCAGTTGCCAGGTTTGGAGGATCATTACTGCTCCCAGGGGCTATAAGTACAGTGACATTATTACTTTTGAAATGACTGACTGATTAGTTTTTGAGTCATGAGTCCAGGTGCTGACTCCACTTTTCAAGTACAATTACTAAGCTTATGAATCAGTGAGAAGTGTGGTGTGAAACAACAAGACTGCCTCACATTTGCTCCCTCATCTTCTTAAAGTCATCGAAGAGCTGCAAGGCCACAGAGAGTCCCTCAGCAATCAGACTGCAGCTCTCCGCTCCACCTCCCATGAACCTGCGCCGACAAACAGGGGGATATTTAGTATTCATAAACTCAATTTGACTGAGAATATCTTGGTTAGGATAAGACAAAAAGCACAAGAATGCGCGCACTATGATAATCCATTTTATAAAATTTCCCAAAACGTACTGGATGCTGTCGATCCAAGAGACAAACTCGAAGGCGGAGCTGGTCGGAGCGTGGCACTGGACGTACGATTCAGGCGCACAGTCCACTGTGTTGAACACCACCAGGCCATACTGTGTGCCTCCGTACTAGAGGGACAGAGAGGACAGACAGAGAGAATGATAGCAAAAGCTCTTCTTGATGTTTGTCCTCAGAAAATATGGGCGGAGAAAATATGGGAAACACTTCAGAGAAAAGGATGAACTCACATCGCCACCAAAGTCTGTTTCTGCCGGGGGGCCACCATTGAAATACCTGTGTTAAAAAAAACAACAACAACAACAATGACAAAGACATTCAGGCTGGACTGAATGGGGAGAGTAACTAACAAAGGAGAGTGTTTTCCACTTTCCAGTTGTCCACTTACTCGATGGCAGGCAGTATGTAATTTTTTCGAAGAGAGTCAAAGTAGGGTCCAAGATTCGCTGTGCCCTCGATGACAAACACCACGTCGGCCACCTGATTGGCCACAGGCTTGGTGGATGGCTCCATAAGCGCCGCACCCACCACCATGGGTCTGGCCATGAGGAGGGGAGAGATTGAGAAATGCAATAATTAACTTAACTCCAGCGGTGCATCATATACAAAATACATTTTACAGCTAGGTATATCTGGCAATTTAAAAGTGTGTTTGTTTGTTTGTTTGTTTGTTGTTTGCGAATGCACAAATCTCGCACAACATGAGTTAAGAGGATGACCAGTGGGAGTCACCCTTCAATACAGCCAATACACACAGCGGCACGTGTGTTGTTTCATTTCAACCTCGAGAACTACTTCGCCTCTCACTACTTCCACAATCTTCCTCCGCCAAAAAAAAACCACTATCCCGAAGCTATATTCTGTCATAAAGCTAGAATATATCCTGTTAGATGGACCAGATGTAGGCCGAATTTACCAGCGAAACCTGCTGAATAATAAATGGTCTTATCCATGTCCTATGAGGCATTTTGTGTTCACTAGCGAGAGAGACAATGTGCAGCTCCTTAATAGTTAACGGAGTTTGGCTTACAGAGCACTCCATTGAAAAGCAAGCAGAGCCCAGCGCGGCTAACCTGGCTATGCTGAATCTCCGTTTACGAAGAAACACCATCCAAACTACCCAACAACATATCACCTACTGCTGATTTCAGCACTTACATGTGTAATAAACTTAGCCAGTTGTGCAAAGGACAGCTGGGGCTATCAGGCTAACGTTAGCCAAACAAAACGGGACTTACTGTTTACCATTCAACTTAATGCTAGCTAGGGAGCTAAATAAGCTAGTTCACATTGTCCGACTAAACTAGCCACAGCGACCATTTGGCCGGGAAACCAGGCATAATGTCTAACGCAGCTGCTAGTGCGCTCTCACCTGAGTGGTATTAGGCTGCCTCCTGGTGAATAATGTAATCGGTGAAGCCCAAGATACAACGGAAAAGTAGGCAAAGATTAGCTCCACACGCACAGCATCGCTAACTGGACCCGTCTGTTGTATTTTGACAGGAGCGGAAGTGCGCGGAGGGGGGCGGAGCCTGCTCGGTCACTCTGACATCGGCAGGTCATGCCTGCTCACATCAGACCCACTTCAGCCTATCTGCTGTGTTTTGTGTGTGAATATTAGCTGTAACTTCCTTTAACATAATTTACAGCATTAACATGTTACACACACAGTCATAAAGAAACAAAAAAGCACATAAAAATAAAACAACAAACAAAACAATTTAAAAAATAATAATAATAATAAAAATTGGTGGGATAATGTGTTTACCAGAGATGAGAGCCAATCAAATGCAAAAACCCTCACTGACCAGTCAAAAGTCCAGTAACACTGACTATGATTTTCAAGTCAGGTCACAATGAAATAGTGACATGATGATGCACTTTGGTGAAATTTATATCCGAAGTGCCGGGTTTAAAAAGAGGACACTGGTGTTATAGCAATGCCACAAAGGTGAAACTGTCTTGCAACCTTGACAATCAGTGAGCTACACTCAGCACGGCACTATGTTTTATTTGAACTGAGACACTTTTATTGTAGGAACCCCCCCCCCCGGAGCGTCGTAACTACACCCTCTCAGTCCTGTTCATCGATCTTGTACCCACATATTTTTTCTTGAGCGCTTTTCTATTTTCTACCTCTGCTTGAGTCCAAAAAAATAAATAAATAAAAAAAAGACAAAATGACATGTGGCATAAATTCTGTTTATTACAAAAGAAACTTCTCACTAGTAACACAGGACTCCACACATACGAGGCGTTTTCCAATGCATAAAATTGGTGATGAATTTTTATTGCAGAAACAATAAAAAAAACGCAGCGAGTGTTATTATCCCCATAGGTTCCAATTAGCAGCACTGGAACTGTACCCAGCTGAGATGACTGCTGCCTGGTTCTATTTTAAGACTTGGATGCTTTCTATTTATTCTCCCCGCTGCATCTCCACAGACACGATGCTCTCCACCGACAATAAAGGAAGTGCACTTAAGACACACTGACCCACAGAGCCGAGGAGGATCTTTGCTGCACGAGGTCATAAATGGATATTAGTTTAGTGCGTTTGGCGCTGAGAGACATCAGAAAAGCATGACTCAGTGTTGTGGCATTTGGCTCCCCCATCTCTGGGCGAATTTCCTGGACGCTAGAGGCAGCGGGACAGAAGGAAGCCAACAAGAGGGCCTTCTTCTTCAAGTGCAGCAAGGATCATCTCATACATGAATAATCACAGAATTAATTGTTTTGCTTTTGTCCAGTGTGACCGAGGGACGCTAGACCCGCTGGCTGATTTGATTCGGCTGGCAAGGGTTACAGTCCAACACTCTGCACCAAATATTTCTTGTCTCTTGCGGAGAAAAAAACACTTTCAGCATTCAAGGGCCAAGCCCATTTTGGCTTAATATCCCTTGGAGCATGTTGCAGTTTGGCATGGATAATTGGCAGAAAGAGGCATGAATGTAGATTTGCTTCTCTAGTGAAAGTAAATGCCAAGGTAGTGCAGACTCTTTAGCTAATGGAAGACCGGAGCCTGAAGCCACTCAGACGGCTTGACTAACACTGCACTGGAGTTTGTTTGTTTGAGGGATTGCTAATTCAAACCTGCAGGCGATGCAATGAAACAAAAAATACTTCAAGGGTGAAAATACAAACCTTGGATGAGTCCATAAAGTCAGTTTCCCCTTCGTTGTTGAGAGCTCCGCGCCCTACAGATGACACTAAGACGTTAAGAAGACTAAGCGCTTGAGTTTAGGAGAGTTCATTACGTTGTAGACTAAATGGTCCAAGACTGATTTTTTTTTTTCCTCTTAACGTTTGAAGCTGATGTCTGCAGGTGCATTAGAGAGAGAGAGAGAGAGACTCAGTGCTGTTGATGCAGATCTCCAGGAGATGTCAGCAAATATCTACAGTAAGTACAGTAGCTGTTCGAGCCGTGTCAGGCAGTCAAGGTTAGGCATCATTGAGAGCTACAATACATTATATTTGTTTGCCTCTATTATTTAGAGTGATTGAGGTTACACAATGAAAAATCTCTACAGGGAATAGTCTGAAACGCAGTGGACTACTTTTTCTTAAATGTGTCTATTGGCTCCTATTGCTATTTCAAATCCAGATGAAATATTGGTGACTAGAAACGCTGAACCCGATCTTTACCATGTTGTCAGGTTTTGCTTTTCCAAACCCAGTCCCTCCATTTATACAGCGAACAAGGCCTGCAAAAACCCTCTGGGCTGAAAACAACAGTGTGGTTATATCAGCACGCTAACCTGCTGTCAAATCAGCACAATGCGCCAGCTGCTAACCTGTAGTCAGAACACATCGGGGCAATGTTTCTTTGGGTCCAACAATAGCGTCTATTCCCCCGTGGCGGTGCCAGCCACTCAGCGCAGCGCAGCGTTCAGCAATGGGCTTCAGAGCTCATCAAACTCAAAACCTCCTGCAGAAACAATGAACCGAACCAATTTAACCCAAATTCAAGCGGGTGCACACCGAGCTGTGGACCCAGGTAGCTTTTCCATTTAGGCATCAATAGCCAGGGCCACATGGGCGCTGGCTCCCGATGACCTCAGAGAGGTTCGTCTGCAGGAGGCCACCCCCCGGGCGCACGCATCAAACCCCCCGCACAGACTTTCATCTCCGCTTGTGAACCGTGCTCGAATTAAACTGACGCAAAGGCTACTGTGTGTGCATGTGTGTGTGTATGTGTGTGTGTGTGTGTGTAAGTGTGCGTAGGCTCCCTATGCAACTTTGATGTTTCCTGCCGCTCAAAGGGATATGTTATGTATCTCATTGTTTTGAACTCCAATACACACAACAGCGCCAGCAGAAGGCCTGCACTCAAGGTCTGCTGCCGGAAAACAAATCCAGACAATGTGTTTTTTTTTTTTTGTTTTTTTTTTCCTTTGTTGTTGGTTTGCCTTGGCCGGAGAATGACATAATAAAATATGAATGAGAAATATGGATGGTGCCTCAGCTCTCCGTGTCTGGGAGGTCCAGGTGGCGTGGTAAAGACAATCCGTCTCCTGACCGTGGTACCCAGCTGGGATGCTGGGGACCAGATGGTCTGTTCACAACAGGTAATCACAGCCAGCATGCTGATACACTGACATCCACACAAATGGGTTAGCAGAGCTACCCAGAGCATTTGGGATGCTGTGATAGCACCGTCTCCTGCCGGTCTCAAGGGCCTCTTCTACCAACACTGTCACTGGTACGCTGCATTACAAGGAATTCAGAACTGAAAAGATGCTCAAGGTTTGGGGAGGGGCATCTCTGATCTGATCCATTTTTGGCTTCCACTGCTGAGCTTATATGAAACAATGAAAAAATAAATAAATAAATAATGTAAAGTGCCATTCAGCGCCTCACTCAAAGTTTATCAGGAATGATGAACCGCTTAATGATCAGAGTCACAACCACACAGCATTTCCAGAGCATCTTGCTTCCTGAAGTTGACGTATATCCTGTTGAAGCGGTTTGTTTGGGCGGGGCTTAACACCGAAACATATC
>OMLB01034685.1:0-14440 GCA_900302555.1 Myripristis jacobus | reverse complement strand
ATATGTGTTTTCTGTTGTTTGCGGTATTTATACTGATGAACATATGACCACATTAAATGCTTTTGACAGATCAGAGGCCCTTAAAACACTTAAAATTGTTGAATCCAAACTTCTTGACTGCTTTTTATTTCTTTATAGATGTACTAATGAAATAAAACATTATCATATAAATATTAAATACTGTTTCAATACAGTTTCAGGCCCAAAAGTTTAATTTCCTTAGAATGAACTGATCATTTGAATCTTGCCCTGCTCAGTACGTCAGATGATGAACTACTGGTTGTCTTGCTGTCCCGTGTATTCAGCTCAGTGTATTTTCACACAGACAATAAAAATACACATCTCCTTAACACCTTCCTTTGCACTTCCATTGATCCTCATATTTAAAGGCACAATATAAATTGCCTTTACCTCACTATAATGGATTAACCCTGTCTTTGCTGGGTTAGCAACAGAATTCAAGAACTGAAACCCGACATGGGAAATTGTTGAATGAACCCAGAGGGAACTGGAAAGGACAGTTTTGATAATGACGCTGGTGTATAGCATCTTGAAATCAAACTTCTTCCTGACTTTTGTGTTTTTTTGTTTTTAAAACTTTTACTGGTTTGTGACTAGTCTGTTCCATAATTTGCAGACATGCACCACGGAGCGAACCTGTGTCTACATGTGACAGGTAAACAGTGTAGAGAGGGTGCGTTTCTGCCTCTTCAGTCAAGGAGGACAAATGGACCACACCGAAAACACAACTCCTTTATTTTCAGATCTGTCTATTTACAGTTCTGGCTGACGCTGACAGCATGTTAACCCCGTACAGCCAGCTGAAACTGCAAGTTCCTTTTGGTTTGACTCATGAAACTTACAATCCAACATATAAATGGTTGACCAAAGTGTCACTGGAAGCCTCAAAATGACCACACCAATCAGTGTCCTTTGAGGAAGATGATGATGACCGTGAGAAGCTGCAGTGCACATCAACATGGATTTTCCTTAAGCTTTCCTGAAAATCTGTTCAGCTCCCTAAAAACAGGAATCACAACCTAAACATAACCAGAGACCATCTGCTTAAAGGGCCAATAATCCAGATTTGACACAAAATGACCAAAATATGTCTGCAGAGAGTTGACAGGATTGCTGATGAACTGTTGAAAAGTCAGTGGTTTCTTAGCCAGCTGCTAGATTTCAGGTTTTCAAAAGTCCTTTTCAGGCTCAAAGTTTGTCATAAAAACAGTAATCTCAGATCTGTACGCAAATGAATGTCCTTGCAAAACAATTCAGCAATGAAGGTTAAAAACATTGCCCAGCATGATGACCTCAGGGTTGCACCTTTGCAGATGATGTGGTCCTGCAGGCTTCATGGAAGTGGGACCTCAAGCAGCTGAGTGTGAGATGGTCCCGGTGAGGCTGAGCAATGTCTAATCTGAGATTTATCAACCTCGCACAGCTAGTTGATCTCGCAAGTTCATTTTCATTTGACTCATGAAACCATCTGGCCACGCTGCAACTGAAGCATTAGATTGGAGGCAACAAGATGGGCGAACCAGTCAAGGTTCTTTGAGGAACTACAGGCGTGGCTTAGGTGATGATGACAGCGAGAAGCTACATTCTCACATCTCACCTCTCATATTACGCCATATGGTTAATCTGTGGGATTGTACAAGTCAGCTAATGATGGTTGATCCAATCACCTGCTTCATTTTTTCTAAAGGGTTTGAACCCAAAAGCCCAGACTCACTTGTTGTGAAGCATTGTGGGAAACTGCGGGCACTGCATGTACAGTTTTCACAGCATCTTGGTTGTTTTATTAAAATTGAGCTGATGAACGTTTGCTTGCTGTACTGAGGATAAAAGACATATATAACTTGGAAGAGAGTACGGCACCACTTTCCCACTGATCTGTAACATTAAACACTTTGATGAGCTCTGAATATATGACACTGCAATAATTAATCAGCTGATTAAAAAAGGAATTTGAAAATGCACTGGTATAGAAACCTTAATTACAATTAAATCTTAAACTTGGAATGCAGCCCTTCACCTTTTCTTCAACTTTCTATCTGGCCCTTGAACCAATAAGATTGCCCACCTCTGCTGGAAAGTCTGGCGTTATACATGATGCATCACATTATGAATGCATAGAAAAATTTAAAACAGGACAGATCAGGTAACCAAGTAAGGCAGACCCCTGTTTTTATCTGACTCTCTGGGAGCCCCAACAGCCTTTCTCCAATCGTGTTTGTTTCCCACCAAAAAAAAGGTCATTCTAGTTCCTTTGCTCCTCCAGCATGAGGTCAGACAGCGCGTTGATGTCCCTCTCGGTGGGGTAGCTCTGCAGCACCAGCGTCACCATGCTGTCCTGACCTGGAAAGACCTGGCAGAGCGCCTCCCTGAGCCTGGCAGTTTCCTCTGGGGTCCTCACTGCGTCGAGCTCCATCCTGGCACCTCCACCACCCCGCTGCCTCTGCTGGTGACCCCCCCTGCCCTGCCCTCTGCCTTTCCCCCGTCGCCCTGCCGGCTCTGGCTCTGGAGCCCCCACCGGTGTTCGGTCGCGGAAGTGCAGCAGCTCCGTTTGGGAACGCGGAGATTTGGAGGGAGGGAAGTTGGAGGCCGTGCCAGCAAAAGAATGGTTTCCTGGGTCGGGAGGCCTGAGTAGAAGACAAGAATGATGAAGTATAAAGCTGAGGCAGTAAATCGAAGACAAAACAGATATTGCTACTTTTTGGGTGGCTTACTGAAGAATGTGTGAGCTCTTTGATCTTTATTTTAGGTCAGAGGAAAACAAAGTCTTATTTATGGTAATGACTAGTCAGGGGGTAAAATGCTGCTAAATGGACTGGCTGCTGGGATCAAAATAAAACTGAATAAACTAGGAAGCACTTGGAGAGCATAATTCTTTACTTAAGACTAAACAAGAAGCTTCCTCAGTTCTGACAGACTGGTGGGGAGTCCCAGGTATTTCATCTGTGTTAAATAGCTGGGTGTTGGCTCATTAGTGCACCTCCCTGTCTTAAGTGATGTTTGTGACCGAAACGACCATCATTCACTTCTTCTTTCTTCTTCTTCCTCTTCTTATTCTCATTGTTGTTACTGTTTTTGCAGCACACCTTTGCTAATAATATATACAATAGATAAGGTAACAACTGTTGTGTATATGTCTGTGTGTCTTCACAATACCTGTGCGTTGAGCGGAGGAAGTCATCCAGGTGTGGCCCTCCCCTGCCCAGGGGGTCGTCTGGCACCATGAAGTGATCCCCAACAAAAGTGTACTGAAGAAGTCTGGGAAAGCGAGAGCACATCATGCCACCGTTATTTACGGAATAGCCCCTTAAGCAGTTTTTATGTAAAGGAATGGGTGACCTTAGACTCCTGGGCTCACTTTAATACATTTGCAATGTGATCGACGCCTCTCTTTCTTTTATCCTTTATCCTGAGACAGCTGGTTGAGCACGTTTGCTGTTTTTCTTGCCTTCCCCTACCTTTTTTTGATGATATCCCTCCACACGGGGGACTCGTCCAAGAGGTCTCTCAGGTTGTCGTTTGTTACAATCACTCCACCTGACTTCTGTGCAAGCTGCAGCATAATTCTGTGGAATTACACAAGATGGGATTACCTATGCATATGTTTCAAAGAGCAGTTTTGAGCATGAAAGGGAGTGAATTAGACTAAATTAGCCTTGATCCTAAACTACCAAAGCTTATTCTTTACACACTTTTAGAGCAGATATTGGTGACAGATGATCACGACTGCTGGCGAGAATTCGAAACAGGACCGTTATTGTCCTTTAAAATAACCATGAAAATACCACTAATTTGCAACATAATCAGTTCTTAATGGCAGATTTGTTGCCATTTGACTTAGTTACATGTTACAGCTCTGCATTTATTCAGAGAAACCAGACGGCATTACAACGCTTATTCCCAGATCAATCAGCGTCATGTGCCGCGTTGAATCACTGTGGGGTTTGGTTTTGATTTTGCAAGCCGAATCAACACTGAAACCACAATGTTGTTTCAGCGTCTCATCTTTCAACCCTACTGAGCACAGGTTAACCTTGCTTTTCATTCTGCAGTGTATATCATAGGGCTTTCAAAATAATAATAGTTCTAACATTAATGATAATGATTATTCAAAAGAGATTACTATTTTGTAGACATTATGCACAACTCGTGTTGAAATTTCAATGTTAGAATATGCAGGGAGAAAGATGGTGCTGAAACTTGGGTTGTTATGTAGTGAACCAGTAATGAATCAGGGGAGTTGTGATATGAATGATAGACATTTGTATTTATGATTTGTTTCTGTTTTCTTTATGGTACCCCTGTTCATCTACTACTTTTGCACATTACACATTTGCTACACTTTGAATTTATTGAATTTTATTCAACTGTACAGAGGCTGTTTCACTGTTCCTGTGAAGGTCGGGTTTTGTTTTGGGAGTTGAGGGGAAAAAAAAGGAAAATGCATATGTGTAACCTCATTTCCCTGTATCCATTATTGTATTTCAATAAAAAGATTAAAAAAAAAATGAATCAGGGTAGACCAGTGGAAACTGACACTGTCCCGAGCGACAGCATTAGTCGATATGTCGATATACATGACAACTAGTTCACAACTCATTCATATACATAATTGAAGAAAGCCAGGTCCATCGTGAGATTCTGATGGGTGTGTGAACAGTTTTGACTCGTAATGTGTAGTTATGTTCTAGTTATGATGATTGAGTTAACAATATTGACTGCCAGTGCTTTCTCAATGAGCACACAGTGCAGCCGGTGACAAATAAAGGGATTTGTGTGTAGAGCTTTCCACAAAAAGTCAAAAAAATCTGGTGCGTGTGTGTGAAAACGGGGGAATAGGGGTTGTAGTTTTGGGAAATGCGTCTATCTTTCAATAGATTAAGGTTTGGGATGTTTAGGATGTTTCTCATCCACTTTCCCGACGCTGATTTTCACAGTCAGTGAGGGAGCTGAAAGCAGCAACCTCTCTATTACACCCCTGCCTCTCCAGCTTCTGGGCCTCCACCGCCATCTGCTGTCTGCAGTAACAGCACCCAGACTTTCATAATATGTTTCTAAGCAGCAACAACGATGGATGAGTTTGTAACCTGTCGTCGTAGGCGTTGATCCTCTTGCCCTCGACTTCTCTGGAGGGGGTGTAGGACAGCAGGCCCAGCTCATGCAGCTCATTCAGATAGTGCTGTTCTGACAGGAGAAATAAACAGCAGTACAGTTGGATGCACAATAGGAAAACACACACACACATCCATCCATCCATCTGATTTTTCTGTCATTGTGAATGGTAAAAACCTAAATGGAGTCACATTTTTCAGTTCTGATCTGGACCATTGCTGTCAGTTATGTCCAGACTACAGCAAAGACGGTGTTGCAGTGAAACAAAAATGGCATCCTAAGATCAATTAATTTGACTTTCAATGATTTTTATCTTTTTTTAATGACACTTGCCATTGTTGGTGATCATAGCTGACAGTTGAAACAGCCTGCAACATGTGGCTGCCCATTTCATGTACATCCTCTCAGGACATAAATTTCAATTAAATAAATTCTAAGCATTATTATAGTTAACATGTAGGGACTGTTTTCATAGACCTCTAACCATAGTAACACTGCCAATTAGTACAGTGTAACCTGACTTCACAGATGAGTTAAGTAGGCTAATTATTGTATTTATTACTTCAGAAAGACTGTTTTTACCAAATACTGCCCTTTAGTAATGTTAACCCAGATGAGCATTTTGAATGTGATGATAGTCTGACACATATGCGCCAACAGCTGGTGAGATCATAAAATGTCCTGGTACAAGAAATGGCTAGTCCTGGGTTACCTTTGATCTTGGGGTCTCTCTTCTGTCTCCACTGTGGCAGCAAGACGCTGATGCGGCGGTGCCCTCGGTTCCAGAAGTGCTGGACGGCCAGAGCGATTCCTCGGCACGAGAAGAAATGGCCCAACCCGTGACTGTGGAAAACACGGAATGCCATTTGAATGGTGCTTTTTTCATGTTAAAAAATGATTAGTCCATTATTAACTTGCCAAACGATGGACAACAGAAGACAAAACTTTATAGAATGGCAGTTGATGTTACTCCTTAGTGTCACTTCTAAAGATGCAAAATGAAGTGAGGACTGTTCAGACTCCATGGCCAAAAAAAACAAACGTAAAAGTACATAATTTACAAATGAGGTACAACAATAAGAACCATGTAACTCACTTCTGGGCAATTTTGCATAGACCACCTTTAAAGACCAGGATCGTGATACAGAATAATGAACTTGAATGTAAATAAGAAGCAAATAATTTTTTTGGAGTGGAGTTCAAAACATTATAAATGCAAAACACAACGTTACTGCCTGTTTCTGTAGTTCCCACCTCATGGCCACGTTGCTCCCATCAATGATGATCATCCTCAGTTCTGGGTCTTCTGGCCCGCCGGTTAGTTTAAGCTTAAAGGGCGTCTGCAGGCCCTCCAGGAAACGCTGCTCCCCTGTCACCACCACCCCTGAGGCATTGGCTGGGAAACTCCAATTTCTTGTCACTGCTGCAGAAGACGAGTCGTCCCCAGACATGTTAGGGCGTCGAGGCGGGTCAAAGCTTACAGCAGGAGGAAAAGGAGCGATGTAAGGAGGTGGTCCAACTTGTAATTGGGCCTTGGGCTGTTTTGGGAAGTGGGCAGGTTGGGGATTGGGATCGAGACTTGGGGGATAAGTCGGAAGGGGAGGCCCTCTGACTTCAGGTGGGATGGTTTGGTGGGGAGTTGCTGGCTTGGAGAGCTGGTGTTGGTTTGTCCATGAGGTGGACTCATTTGTTGAGAGCTGTTGGGCGTGGGGCTGCCATGGGAAAAGATCTCGCTCTGGATCATTGATGGTTATGTTTTCTACCCTTCCTCTATCATCTGCCTGGTTTTCTGCAGATGTGAAAGGCCGGGCTGCCACGTCATTTCCTCTTCCTGTTTCCGTCTCCCATTTTGCAGCTCTTCTTCCCTCTCTCTCCAGCACCACATCGTCTACCTCTCTTGGTCCCTCTCTCACCAAATCAGTCCTCTGGAGTTCAGTCTCTCTGGCACCCTCTCTCTGCAGCTCCAGGAGGAGCTGGTGAGTGGAGGCAGCATCCGGCAACATGCCATAAACCTCAGTTACCTTCTCCTCCTTGTACCCACAGCTTGCTGCAGCTCTCTTTAACACCCCCAGGACAAAGTCTTCCTCATTTCTTCCCTCCCTCATTTCTTTACTATCTTTCCCCAGCTTGCTATCGCCTCTCTCTCCTGCTGCTCCAAAGTCTCTGGATCCTGGTTCTGCACCCTCCTCTTCCTCTTCAACTTGTCCCATCTCTTTTCTCGCTTCTGCTCCCATCCCTCCATTGCTACTCATTGCACTGGCTCCTTTACCTGCACCCCCCACTGCTCTGTCCCGCTCTCTGTGCTCTGTCTCACAGGGTCGGTTCCTCTCGCTCTGATTCTGTGCAATCCTGGCCTGCTGTCGCTTCTGATCCTGGTCACTGTGGTCCTGTTCCTGCTGAACCAGGTCCAGAATCTGCGAGGCCTCTTTGGGTCCTGTTCGGGCGAGGACTCGTCTCACCACGTTCTCCGTATACCCCATGGCTGTGAAGAACTTCAACAGGAGCCCAAACTCCTTCTTGCTTCCCACAGACAACAGCAGCTCCCCTTCTTCCTCACTCACGTCCTCTTTCTTTTCATGCTCCATCTCCCTCTGATCTGCCTCGTCTGGCTGTCCCTCTTCTCCCACCTCCTGTGGGGAACGCACCTGTCTTTCCTCAACACCCTCTGCCCTCCTCTGGGTACCCACATAGGAGGAGAAAGAAAGTAAGTGTGGGTCTCTGCCTGCCACATGTGTCCCCAAAACTCCGGTCATCGCATCACCCAAACTATCGATATAATGCCCAGGAATTGTGTGTGCTGTGGAGGAGGGATTGTCCCACAGAGCTCCTGATTCCCCACTTAATCTAGTGCCTGGACTCCCATGTATCAGTGTTTTGGATATTCTCTGGCTGTGTCCTGCTCCATTTGAAGCAAAGTCTTCCAGACCCGGGCTTGAATCAAGTCCAGATTCCCTCACCAAATCCAGCAGGATTTCCTTCACCAACCCTGGTAACACCAGAAGATCCAGGGTGTGCCTGTCCTCCCATTTCTCCACCAGAGACTTGAAGGCCCGTCGTGACTCCAGGGATTCACCAAAGCCTCTGTCCCCGGTCTCGGTGCGCCGGCTCTGGGTGCTTTCATACCTCTCCACCAGCTCTGTGATAAGGGAGTAAGCTTGCACTACAGGCTCCGTCAGACCTGAAATAAGCAGGAATCCCGGCGAGCCGACCTGGTTTGTTGAGAGGAAAACAGTGTGACATGCTTCTGATTAAATCCAATGCAATAAACTAAAAATGCAATAGTTGAAAACAGTGTTTGAAAATTTCCCCCTCTATTTTAATGTCGTTTTTGAAGAAAATTCCCTTATTGATTTCTCCTTCCTCATGCAGACCAGCATAAGATTGACCTTACTTCTCGAGATAACTAACCAAACATTTCTGTTGACTCTCGCCTCCGCTTAGTTACTGTTGCTATGTCTGACAAATTTTCAAGGTGAACGCCTCCGCAGATACTACTATCTGCTCAGACAGTTCACCAACATCTTTCTGACATCTTACATTCTTGTCAAGCGCCAAACCACTGCAACAAAAGTCATAAGCCAATACTTTCCGCATGATGTCAGACGCTCAGATGACCTGGATGTGGATCCTAAGCACATCAATGACTATTTCACAAATGACAGATGTGATAATAATGTTGACTAATAATGTAATTTCTTCTAAGAATAAGAGGAATGTAGTAAGAAGATTCGTTCTTAGCCAATGAGATTATTACATCATCAGTTAAAAATGTTGTAATTCTTGTTAAGTAACAAGTTGTGTTTTCAAAGTACCTTGGCAATTGTACATGACTGGAGTGAAATCATGTTGACTAAAACAACTCCACCTACATGAACGCCTAAGTCCTGTGATAAAACAGCATTATAACTGCTGAACAAAATGTGTTGACTTAGCCGTGTCTGAAAATCACAGAGTATCTGGACGCACGGGGCCACAGCCTTGAGTTAGTGAATATTTGGGTGCCTTCTGCCGTACCGCTTGGCGTCCAAGTGCACCCTGGATTTCCTCAAGGCCTCGTAGGGCTCTGCATAACCTAAACACGCAGACCGCGCTTCCTCTAGGCAGTGCACATGACGGAAAGTGTTACACATGAATAAATTAATGCACACACCGAGCCCGGATCTTATAGAAGCGCTCCTCCCACACACCTAACAGTTTCTAGTTAACACGAGAAATAATTTCCCAGATATTGTAATAAAACCACATTATTACATTAACCAGAAATTTCATAAGGGGTGCTATCCTTTCAATTGGTGATTTATTTATTGTAGTATTGCCTAATAATGTAATATCCTCTACGAATCAAGAATAGCACCTTTCAAGCAGCAAGTGCTTTACATAGGAAATGAAAACAAACATCAAAAAGAAACCATATAGGCCTACAGTGAAATAAATAAATGAATAAATAAATGGGTAATGATAAACACTTTCTGAATAAACCGGTCCTGTTAGATTGCTGACATTATCTAAGAAAAAAAAATGTGTTATAATAATGCATATTCTCTTTGACTGAGTTGACCTTCTTTTGTAAGACGTTATCTGCAAGCAAAGCATCCACCCCAGCGCTCACCACAATATGTGCTGACGTGTTTTTGATCAGGCAGTCCATGAACAGCCCTCTGGCTCCACAGAAGACACAGTGAAGGGACCCGGGATAGGAAACCTCCTGCTGCCGCTCCTGGTTAACCAGTCCTTTCACAAACGACTGACAGAGAGAAATTTGTAGTTTTATTTTTTATTATTATTATCATTGTTCTTCCTCTCACTGATAGTTGCAGTAGTACTTGTTGTAGCAATAAAGTAGAAATAAGGGCAGAGTTTGTATTAATGTCCTTGTTCTGGTGGGTGCTGATTTTATGGCTATCAAGAAATCAGCAAACAGGTGCCGGTTTTATATTTGTGACACACTGACTAGGCTGGCCTCTTCATCAGAAGTTTGGGCTTTCAACTCTGACGAGAACAGTAAGAAAATGAAACTCGGTGAGTGGGCGAGAGTTACTCACCCAGTCAGCCCTGAGTGATGCAACTAAAGGCCGCAGATCAAAATGACGGGGTAGAGAGACACAGTTTTGTGCGATATGGGACCTTTAAAACACATCATGTAATGTTTAATAATGTACTTCATGGTGCTGAGGGTTAAAGAGCACACACTGGATTACAACACTTGGGGCAGAATTGTTGGGAAACCTCGCTCGAGGAGATGACTCAACACAAACTTGTGTGTTATGAGATAAGGAAATAAAAAGATCTTACTTTGGCGGCTGACACATCTTTGTTCAGTCCTCTCAGTTTCAGCCATATCTGCCCGTTGCTCCCATGGGGCAAATCGTCCGTCTCAATCCCAAAGGACACCCTGAATATCCTCTCCACGGAGCTATGAAGGGACGTCAGGGAGCCTCGCAGCATCCCAGCACACGCAAACTCATCCTCCACCACCAGTTCTCCAACTTCACCTCCATGACTTGTGTCGTTGTCCATCCCTTGTTTTCAGTGTTGCGGCAGAGAGTCACCCATACTGCAAAAAAACAAAAACAAAACACATTTCCCAAAGCTTCAGCACATGCTTTAAAAATGCCAACAATGTATTTGTCTACGCCAGTGACAGTGATGCATGTGGACAACGCCATGGTTTCCTAGATCAATTAGATTAGGTCACACACACTGGAAAATAATACAGGGGCTCTTAAAGGAGCCGCTATATCCCATGTGATATAACTCCACACTCCACAACAAAGAACAAAGTTGACCTCTTGGGTGAGCCAACCTCATGGCTCATGGCAGGGAAGTGATGTTATGGCCGAGGGGGTAAAATCAGGCTGGTAAAACAGGCTAACACTGTCACGGACAAACACCCTGGAGGCAGCGACAGAGGGCCAGATCCAAACTGAACTCCGTCTTTGTCAATTCCACTTGTGAGTGCACAACCAGCAGGGCCAGACTCGGTGACTCGAGAGCCGTAAGCAAAAGCAACTACAGCCTCCCCTGAGTCCTAACACTCTCCTTTTTCAGTCCATCCATCCGATTAGTGTTGAACTTCTCACTAGCTGTGTTTAAATGGACCTTGATATTCCACTGATAATCAAAATAATGGGCCAATCGGAATAAAAATGCCACCTTAATCAGAAGAGACTGGCTCGATCGGAGGGAATTTTCAATCGGGTTGACAGGGATGGTGTAAACCTGTGATAATCCATTCAACAGGAAAATATAAGCACCCAATAATCATGGGAACACTTAATCTGATCTTAAACGTTTCTCTCTAATTGGATTAAATATATTCTTTCTATGCATGTTTGCCCTTTGTGGAGGTAGCATCAGGTGACGTGTTGAGGGACAGAAACACAACCGGTCTGTGGCTGATAACAACTTTTTTTTGGTATGAAGATTAAATCTTTAAAGAACTGTCGAACGCCTCCATGGCCGGAAAGCCTCAAAACCACAAGTTGTTCTGACAAGTGTTTGAAAGGATGAAGGAAGCCGGAATCCACTGAACCATCGGCTGCATGAAAAAACGCTGGAAACGTTTAAAGGCTGTCTGTCTAAAAGTCAAACCAGCCAGTTTTCCCAGCAGGCGGAAACACTTTGTGTATGTAAAAAAAAAAAAAAGTCCTATTCTAATAAATGAAATGCTTTGAGGCATGTAAACACACATCTTATAGGATCACTTTATTTGGTGCAGCTACTGTCTAGACACTGGCTCTAATATACCTCAGAGTTTTGTTTAAAAAGCAAAGATTAACTCGGGTCATATCATTTTCCACTTTCAGAGTCAACATGGCCAATTTGAGCCATGAGCCGTATTCTTCTTCTCCTTCTCTCTTTCTGGTTTTCGTGAGCTGTTTTCCACTCACCTTTACTTCGCCGTGTAAAGTATATTAAAGCCAGTCATGAAGATGTAACCACATGGGTCACATTAGGTAAAAGAAATATTCGTGTTCCATTCACACCCATTCAAAACCCTCCGAGGCACGAAAAAAGATGGCTGCCTAGGATACATACCAAGTCAGTCCACCTGAACTTTGACCTGTGACTCACGGATGCTCCACAAATGACAGCTTTCGCCTCTGACACCCACCACATTCAGAGGGATTGAGGCTCTACGCGTCGATTATCGATGAACCGTGAGGTGCAAGGTGACAGAACACACTATTAGCCGCACAGTGCATCCCTTTGTGAAAATGCGAATCCCCAGCCAAGAAGCATAAGTTAACTTTCCAGTCTTGCTTCTTTCAAACAACACTCATGTCAGCGTGCGACTACATTTACAATCCCAGTCTGACAGGCAAGCCACTGCACCTACAGCTACCCTCCCCACCACTGCCAAGAACTGTTCCTTTTTAATCATTTACCAAAAACTAAGGCTGGGCAGGATATCAATATTACATCAATATTGTGATATGAGACTAGAAAAACTTAAGGGAACAGTGCACATGAGAGAATGCAAAATGTTTGCCCTCACTTGCCTAACTTTTGTCTTCTCCTGAGAAACATTTAAAGTGATTTTTTTGTTTTTATGACGTGTGTGGAAATGTCAAAGTAAGTCTGGGTCACTGTACTTAGAGCAGTGGAGCGGGTTGTAAAGTTTTACTTTGTGTGTAAAGACACTGAGACAGTGACGTTTGACCCCCCACACATACACACACACACACACACACACCACCTTCCTCAAACACCTCTCAGAAACATACAAAACATTCTCATCAGAGCACTTCTCAGGATAATGCAACATGTTTTCTAGAGAATGCAAAAGTACTTCACTTTTTATTCAAACACATGCCATTTTTTTCTACCCCGTGTCCCTTTAGGGGCTCCGCAGTTTTTCAACAATACAACCTGACAAGTGAAAAACCTGAACAATGTCTGAATATTACCATTGGGTATGTTTTTCTCAAGTCTCTGTCACGCCACAGGCCCTACTGTATGTGGGCACATCTCTGCAAGCTCTGTAAATGGAAAAAAAAAAAAATGTCTGTGCATAGGTTACTTTGGCAGGCTGTGCTGCCTAATTCACATCTGCACACTCCCATCATTATTTTAAGTCTGTTTATAATGCATACATTTTTTGTTTCACATTTTTTTGTATGTACCCATGCACATTAACTGCACACGTTCCCATAGTCTACACATATCATATATTTAATCTCTTAACAATGTGCATTGTGCATGATGTGCACATTTTTCCCTCCCGTGTATCATGTGCATGGCTTTGCACACTTCTACATCAACTTCAACCTGTGCATATGTCACTGATGGAGGATGCTGTGTGTGTGTCTCCATGTGTTGTGCTCAGTGTGATTTTATTTTGAATTTTTTTGCTCTAAAGGTTCCCCTCTGCCTCTGCTACGACTCGGTTTTTAAAACCACAGAGATCAACTGATGTGTAATCTATACCAAACCTACATGCAAAAAAACAAAACAAAACAAAACAAAAAAACAATGAACATCCTGTGCCAAGTGCCAAAACATTTGTAAATACTATTTTTGGGGGCATTTTTTCGGTGTTTGAGGTGTAAAGTGAGAGGTTATCTCTTGACAGGAGTGAGCAGAGTGACAAAAAGGCAGCGCAGGAAGCAGAGTCGCTACGTCGTGTTGCGGAAGTATTCGCCTTAATTTATCACTTTTAAAGCCAACACAAAGTACTGAGTGATCGCTCTGTGGCGTGCTCTTACGTCTGATGGCGATCGGTCGGAGCCTTTTTTAGGGTTTTGGATCCCAGCAGCGCCTGGTTGGGTTACATGCCCCCTGCTTCAGCTCGCCTCACGTCTTCCACAGGCATAGGAAAAACATACAGGCGGTCCAAAGTTCAACACATGCCATAAAAAAATAAAAAATAAAAAATAATAAAAAACACGAGCCGATCAAGCTTTAGGGTGGCTTTAAAATATAACAATAATAATTAAAAATACGACAAACAAGACCTCAAAAGGCCGCGTGGCCACTGGAATATGGAAACCTGTGTTGTAGACATAACTCCTGGAAAGGAAGACAAAACCGAAACTAAATGAAAACACAGCTTATCTGAGAGAGGGGCGGATACCTCCGGCGCTGGACGGTCAATAGTAGTCGCTGTACAGCCCTGATAAGTGAAATAATAACAATTCACGGCATTTGCTTTATAATATCCAGCGCCGTCACCAAGAACTCCGATGATATTCCTATGGAGGAATATTTTCAATGGTTGAATATTTCTATGGTGAAATTAAATGATAAAATAAGTAACTTTTTTCCCCCGCTGTGTGCTGGTTTTCTTACATTTCCCCTGGCAAATGTC